>CM044565.2:11155541-11383041 GCA_024416835.2 Perccottus glenii | reverse complement strand
AACACTGGTTCAACACACAGCGAAGCCGGAAGATTAAGGGCCGACTTAAGTTTATCATAAGCGAAGTGCAAAGTCGACAGTTGTGTGGCTCCTGCCTCTTTACAAACACACACAAGCAGCAGGAGCATATACACAGGTAGGCTCTAATCTTGGAGCCTGCTCCTGACAGGTGGAGACAGCAGGTGGGGGCTTACACATCAGACTGTACAGATCATCAGTTATACAGCTTAGACTGTAACAGTGGTAGAGTGGCCGTCCTTCAACCGGAAGGTAGTAGGATCGATTCCCGCTCGCCCCACAGTTCATACTGTCGTTGTGTCCTTGGGCAAGACACTTAACCCACCTTGCCTCCAGTGACTGTAACACTGGTAATGTAATGTAATGTAAGTCGCTTTGGATAAAAGCGTCTGCTAAATGAATAAATGTAAATGTAAATGCATTTGAAGACTGAATGACTTCTAATCAATGCTTATGTGACCAGAGGTGTGTAGAGCAGCCAAAGATCTACACTCAAGTAAAAGTATTGTGTAGAAATGTATAGTAAGCCTAAACAGGTGAAGTTGGGGAACTAATGGTGCACTGAGTATGAATGACAATCTTTATTTTCTCTTTAAAGGTGGTTTGGAGACATTAGGCTGAGATGTAGTCTGACGCTAAGATGGCAAGGATCTGCTTGAAGACATCACATGAGCATTAGCTGCCACATGCCACAGTGTTTAACGTCTGTTTCTCTGGATATATGTCTTAAATAATGACGGCAATGAGAAGAGAGAACACATATTAAGATAGCATAAAGGGAAGACACAGTTGTTGGTTTGATCTGTCTATTGGAATGATGCAGGAGCTTGATGTAATGTGGAGAAGTACATGTGACAAGAAACAACAGCCAGACCTGCTAACCTCAGCCTGTGTTCTCCGTAGTCTTTATCTAATCTCACAATGGCTTCATCACCTTGACAAACTGGCCTCCAAAGTTAACAAAAAATTAAATAAAAAGGTAAAGGCAGCTTTTATCATAGAAAATAAAAGGACGCTAGGAAAATATTTACTAGGTTTAACTCACTTTCAGTCCCATGAAAGTTTGATTCTGAGTACACTTTGAGCTTATAATGGTTTTTGACCAACTTCAGACCTGGCACTATAATCCAGACAGAAGGATTGGAACTCATGTGGCCTGTGTGGCACATTTACACTATGATCAGATCTAAGGTGGCCTGGTCGCATGTATCCAGGTGTGGAGGTGTAAATAACGTTGTCCTGGCTTTCATTGAGAGACCTCCTACATCAGTGAAGATGTGGTTTTTGCTTGTAGCACCTGCTATAAAATCATCATATTTTCAGAAAAGTACTGTTACATCACAAAGCAGTGTAGTTTTGTATATAAAGTGGGAATGTGCAAATCACTTTTATGTGGATTTATAAAGACCCGTGCAAATACCAGATGTGAATACGAGCTGAGCTGGCCATGTGTGTGGGAAATTGCAAGGTCTGAAGAAGGCCTTGGTTAGAGCAGCCTTGACTTCTATACTAACTGATAACAAAGTCAGTCCAAAGAACATGTGGGTGGTGCTGAGAGGCAGAGGGCAGACACAAAGCCCGCACTTCCTCAAACGTGTGCTCTCACACTCAGGCCAGGTACAGCCGCTTCTCAGCAGCCCTAAGCCTGCTCATCTCTGCTCTGCTTTCATCTCCTCCCAGCCTTCCTCAAAATCTGCCTGTATGCTCTCTCCCCACACCTTCTCACTCCCCCCCTCCCCCCTCTGAAGGTATTTCCCTGGCTGATGATGTCCACCGAGAGCCAGGGCTTGTCTGTGAAAGAGAGAAGGGAGCCGATTACTGCAATGCAGAGCGAGCAGAACACATCCCGCTCTGCAGCACATGCTGTTTATGATCATGCATGTAGTGAGTCGAGTGAAAACCAGATCAGTGCAGGGCTGGAGATTTAGTAATGTGAATAGGTAATTTGGTGTTATCAGCACGCTTTCATCTAATTTTATCTTAATGGAAGGTTGCATGCTGCTGCTGTGAATTAGGCACCAGACCAACTAAACACTGACAATTATCTGTGGGTATCGTAATCTATTTTATAATTTTTTTTTACTAAAGGTGAGGTCAGAAATTTAGTTGGAAAAGATGAAAAGCCCTACTCTGGCTTTAAACTGAACAACTTGTAAAGATGTAGTATAATGTTACAGTCGTCAAGTTCAAAAACAAAGATGGCAGACATAATACAACTCATGTGCTTCAATGTCATTCCCCTCTCTCCCCCATTCCTTTGTTTCCTGTCCAGCCACACTGTATCTATCAAAATAAAAAAATATATTTCTTCAAACAACCCCACAAACTGTCACTTGGATTAGTGTAAACGCTGCCATACAAACCACAGTCCACACTAAACATTCCATGACAGCTTTTGAAAGATCTCGGCCTTGCATTTAACTGAACTCTGGTACTGTCTGATTAAATATTGAATGCCATACAGGCCAAAAACAGGCAGAATGTGACGCACAGCTAGATTCACATGATTTGAAAGCTTCTCGTGAGCCTACAGACTAATGTCTGCTGCATTCTTCTGTCACAAAACCCATAGTCATGACCCGAAGTCTGCTTTTGTTGTTTAGTCAGCAGTTGATAACAACACTGTGAATTATAATCGGGACTGAATTTTGTACTAGCTAACCAAACTAGACTAGCTTGTTTCCTGTTGGGGTTTGAAGTTAAAAAAGCAGACTACAATTGTGAACACAGCCTTTTAGACCGAGGCATTTAACTATTGCAAAGCATTGTGGATGCTAAAAATTGCCTTACTCCACCTTTAATATATTAATTATTCTACTGTTGGGTTGAACATTGCTTCTTATATTGTGATTTAGTTTTGTAATCTTGCTTTATGCCTTCTTATCTTTTAGTTTCTATGGTATTACCAAGGCCTATATTCTAACAGCTACAGTCCATAGGCTGGAGAAAACTGCAAACTACCCTCGCTCATTGGCCCTGGGTTTGACATGCATGGTGTACATACAGATACGAGCTGTGTCTATTTGTATGTTAAAAGTGTACACATCTGCAGCAGATACAATAATGTCAATGTTTATCTGTCTGTGCGCTCTATCTCCACTATTTGTCATGCCCAAACACCAAAGCCTCTGCAGTTATGCACCATGACTTTTAAATAGATCTCTTTTCACTAACATCAAACCATGTCCAACTGTGCATTTTTAATACCGCGCATGTTTATGCAAGAAAGAATATGGTTTTATGCCTTCAGACAAAAACAGACGCAGAAGCACAGGAAGGATCAGCCAATCACCGCTCAGATAAACTCCATTATGCAAAACGACAGTGTTTTAATCAGGCTAATTGTCCATCTCGCTGCCAAGTCTATGCCATCTTGACTTAACCGACATTGCATCCTCACTGCTGCACTGTTTTTTTTAAGGAATAAATGACACCGAGTAGTGGAGGAAGAGCGAGAGGCAATCTAAGCCACAGAGGCCCACAGGCGTTTGAAGTCTAAAGACTCTTTCATCCTCGACTCGGGGAAATGAATGATTTTTTTTTTTCACACAGTGACAGGACAGCACTGACAGGACCCAAACACATGAACCATGGCAAAGCTGTCGGATAGGCAAACACACACACACGGATATCGAGAATGAGTCCAGAGCAGCAGAGGGGAAGGAGAAGGAAGAGTAAAGAGAGAAAAATAGGAGAATATAATGGAGAGAATGATGCTATAATTAGTGGTGTGTTGCTCTAACTACGCTTTAGTTTCAAACTGGGCCTCGTTGTCTAGAGACACAATGGGGCTGATGTGGCATGAGTGAACTACTGCTCAGAGGATTAAAGCTGGACACACATACATATACACACCGACAAGTGCAATTCACATGTATTCTTAAGAAACACACACACTTTCAAACAATGCACACACACAGTCCCACGTGTGCGCCCACAGGAGGATTATCCGAGCGCGGCGCAGAGAGTGAGGAGGCGTCTCAAGATCTGCACTCCAGAATTCTCTGAGCACACGCAGATAAATAATACACACACACACCTGAGCTGAGCTACCTATGAGCTGAGCAGCATCTAGAGTAGACCTGAGCTGACAGCTGGAACAATGTACACAGAGAAGAGAGAGGAAGGAGAGATGGGGAAAACAAATCCGACAGATGAAAGCAACAGGGGTCCCACACAACTTTTTCCTGGACTTTATCAGTGGTCAGGGTTCCCACTCTTCTTCCAGGACGTTTACAAGATAGTTTCTCACAGCCTTTTCTCAAACACAAACTGTAGCCCCGGAGGGTTAAAAAAAATCAAAATAAAAGGCTACCACAACCCTAGAGTGTGAAACTCAAAGCCTAAAAGAGCAAAAACGTAAACTACAGCATCCTCAAAGGGTCAAAGCCCATACTACGGTGGCCTCAGGGGCTCAGAACTCAAACTACAGCAGGCTCTGCGGGTCAGAACTCAAACTCCAGCAGCCTCAGGGGCTCAGAATTCAAACTACATTAGCCTCTGAGGGTCAGACCTCAAACTACAGCAGCCTCAGAGGGTCAGAACTCAAACTCCAGCAGCCTCAGGGGCTCAGAATTCAAACTACATTAGCCTCTGAGGGTCAGACCTCAAACTACAGCAGCCTCAGAGGGTCAAAACCAAACTCCAGCAGCCTCAGAGGGTCAAAACACAAACTGGACCATCCTCAAACCAAAACTAGCCTCACTGGGTTAAAAGTCAAACTACAGCAGGCTTACAGGGTCAAGACTTGTCAAGAATTTTTAAGTGGTTTTAGGAGGAAAACCCTCAAAGTACAGCGGCCTTAGAGGGGAAGACTTGGTGGGATTCAAACAAAACATAATATAATTTAATAAAATTATTATTTTCTATGAGAAAATTTGTTTTTTCAAGGACATTTGAAAAATGTTTCCAGGTCATTTTCAGGACTGGAAAACTACTCTGTGTTACCAGGTTTTTCCACAAAGCTATAAAGAACTAACATCAAGCCGGACATATGGAAACCCTGGAGCGGAAACTGGAGAGAAAAATCATTAAGAGAGACCCAACACCACAGATTGAGAGAACACCGCTGACCAGGCCCCGGGGCCACCAGCCACACACAAGTCCTCATTTCACAAACACTCACATTGATTTGATGCATTCATGTGGTAGATGTGACACTATTAGGCTGTGTGTGCGCAGACAGACCTGCAGGCTGAACTCTCCAACTCACTGTGATGAGCTCAGACTAAAACCTACCTCAGGCCTCTCACTTCATGCACCATTAAAGTCTCGTTTCACCAAGCAGAATATTATAGTTTAGCTGAATGCTACATATTTGTGGTGAGGGTTACCAAAATGTATCCTTGTATGTAAAGTACAAATACAAAGGCATCTTTCCACTGAGTTCCCAAAAAAAGGTTTGTGTTTCCAGTAAGCTTTATAAGGAGAACGCCAACTGCTAAGTCAACAGTGACAGTGCTTCAAATAGTTATATGAAGCAAACATTCAAAACATAAATGCATTTCCATTAATTATTACAAAGAAGCGAGTAAATGCTCCTCCTGTTGCAATCTATACTGCTGTAATAAACAGTAGAAAACAACTATTCCATTTTATTTCCTCTACTTTCCTTTCTTTAAGTAGAAAGAGCTGCACCAGTTTCACACATTTTAAGGACTACTTTTTAGTAAACATTGTTAGGACCAAATGCTGAGGGGTTACAAAAGTGGCACAGTAAACTAAGGCCATCAGGTGTGCTTTGATTCTTTTTTATTTTTTTTTTTTTTAACGTAAACTGTCTGTACCAACCTACTCCAGTGTACTACAAAGAACGCTTAATACATTTGGTACCTACAAACAAAAAAAAAAGAAACTACATTCTTGTGATAAACAGCCATACACCAAGAAGACAAAGAGGGAAATGCTGCACTTTTTTTTGTTTCAAATAAGTTGCAAATGCCAGCTTCATATCACCAGCTTTGCCTGTTTTTAGTCGGCGCCTTGCAACCCTTGCTTCGAGGATTAAAACCACAGCATTCATTGTCTTCTTTGCATTAATCACAGCCGGCACGCGTGACATGAAAGAGTGACTCAAATAAAATGTCTAAAACTTGTGCAGCTCTTGTCATTTCACTTTCTTTTTTTTTTTTTTTAAGAAAGTTAAACAAGCAAAAATGATTTCTTCCAACAGTAAAAACAGCACTCAAATGCATACATAATTACTCTTCAGCAGCTAACATCAACCTTAATTATGTTTTTTCTTTTCAAATGTTTGCTGACTGCTGTTGACTGTACTGCTGCTTGGTGGAGGCGAAGCCTGGAAACAGTGGGAAAGGACTGAAAGAGCTTCGCAAGGTTTTACATAGCACCCTTTATTGTATTTTGTGGGTTGGCGGTAAGAAGGCTGAACCAGATGCAGAATCATCCTATACATTAATATAACATGATCCCTTACAGGAGAGCTTCAACACGCAAAAACTATGAATAAATATTTTCACAACTGCTTCTACTATTGGTAGGAGATGAAAGCATAAAAAGGTACCTCCATAAAAGATAATAATCAGGAGTTGATAGAAGTCTTTTTTCATTTTGAGAAGAAAAGCCTTTCCGTTCTAGTTTTGTCCATTGTTTTTTGCAATTCAATTTTCCTCTGAGGAATACCTCAAAATCAATACAATAACCTCCGTGTCATTGTCCAAAAGAAAAGATGGAGTGAGAGGTCTTAATGACCACTTTAAGTCTGGCTGATCAAGAAATCCAAAAGGCATCCTTTGTCATAAAGTCCCTTTGCATGTCGGTCTTTCTTTCTTTGTCGGCTTTGTCTTAAACTGGAAAAAAGTTCTTAAGAAACCATAAAATTGAAATATTCACAACAACCAATTATTCCTGTGTGGTCTGAAAATGTTTCTTATCTAACCCTGTAAAAATTCAACTAGATGTGTAAGCAAATCAGGCTAACTGGATGAGATGGAAAAAGTGAGGTGCATACAAACAGGTCCAATATTGACTGGGGTATTCTTATTTTTGGCTCATCCAGGGAATGCAATTATTCTGCTGCTTTGATTGGTTTACGTTTCCGTTTCCCATCGGCATCCCATCCATCGGTAGTCAAACCTCTGTTTACATAAATAGATCTGTATTCGTAGAAAAATAAGCATTGACCACACTGCTGGCTGTTCGTTGCTAAGGCACTTGGCTGTGTTCAGTCATTAATGTGGTTTCTCCATAGTGTGCCCTCACCATTCCCCCACACTGGACTGTATGTGTGAAGGATCATGTCTCTCCTGTCTCGAGCGTCGATCGGGAGCAGACTACACTGTTACGAGGCTGAATGGAGAAAAGATACAGTAGAAGCTACAGCTGTACTTGAGCTCCAGGAAAATCAGTAATTTTTTTCAATTCCTGTCTACACCAGAGGTGGGAATACACTACCTCCACTCATTACCTGGAGCCCTTTACTCCGAGGTGAGATACATGATTACAGAGTATGGTTAGAACTGGTAGGAGCGCTCCAGCACCTCCATGTAGTCCGGAGTGGTGCGCAGCCTGGCCCCCTGCTCACTGTGATTGTTACTGCCCCCTGCTGAGCTGCTAGTGGTGACCACCAACGTCGGCTCAGCTCTGGGGTCCACTCTGGGCTCAGCTCTGGGGTCCACTCTGGGCTCAGCTCTGGGGTCCTGTGTGCAGTCCTGGGAGTGTGGGTATCGAGGGGGTGGTCTGGAATAGCGGTCTGGCAGCTCTCTGAATTCCGGACCAGGAATTCTGAAGAGGCAGTCCACTAGCTCCACTTTAGGGGTGGGGCCCTGGCTGTCGATGACTGTGGGGCAGAGGATGCCATTTCCGTGGAAACTGGTTAGGGGTCCCACTGCCCCTGTGACAGTGCTAATAGGAGTGGATGACCCCTCTAGAGACCACTCCTTGTCCTTATCAGATGCAGAGCGGTATGGCCCCTCACTCTCAGTGGGGGCCGGCTGTGGAGGGGCTCGCTGCTTCACCGCTGGGTCCTGGTCCTCTTTGTAAATGTGGGTGGGGGCGTCTGGAGGCAGGATGGTGTCGTACACGTGGCTGTGCTCTGCCGCAGGCAGAGGGGGCGTCTCTGGGAGCCCATGGTGGTGGTGGTGGGTCTGCTCAGTGAAGATCCCACACTCCATCTGGATCCCAGCCAGGTCCACCTCTCCCTGGCGACGGAACGGCAGCTTGTCCCTTCTTCGCAGGGCGTAGGCCATGAGCGCCGCAGCCGCAAAGAACGCTGAGACAAACAGCACCAGCAGACTTAGCACCAGCACTGACAGAGGGATGGAGTCCTTTCCCGAGGGGTTGAGGGGCCCCAAGCCTGCGCCAGAGTAGTCTGGCGAGACGCCTTTGTCTGGGGCTGTGGATGTAGACAGATGTCGCCCCTGCTCCTGCTCCTGGTCCTTCTCCTCCAGAGGCTCCATTTCAGGGCACAGCAGTTCTATAGACACAGAGCGCAGGTCCACCCCTTTGGTCTTCTCTGGGGAGTGGCACACTACCTCCCCCACCACCACCACAGCACTCAGCCCCTCCAGCCAGCGCTTTAGGGACGCCGCTCCACAGTCGCACTCCCACGGGTTCTGCTGCAGGTCCACCTGCAAAGCACAGCAGACAATGTCACACATACAACTTTCATTCTACTGCTATAGAACAATACTGCAACATAATCTTATCTACAATAAACCAAAGTAGATATTTCCATGATTTAAATAATTTTGCATTATGCGGATCAACCTCAACTCTTCAAATATAATCAATAAGATAAAATCGGATTTGGTAGTAGTGTTAAATGCAAATAAATAACTTTACCAAATAAAGGCTTACTTCCTAAATTGGAAACATATACCATCCAAACAGACCATGAATGCAACAACATAGCACTACTTATGAAATGGAACAATAAACATGTTCAGAGCTCACTTGATGAAAGAATAAATTAGAAGCTATATGCAAGCAAGTAATACTAACAAATTAGATTAAAATCAATGCAATCACTAATCAACCTCTTTAAACGACTCATCAGGTCACTTAAGGCCAAGTCTCCTAAAGCTGTACTGTGCTCCAAGTCCTATTTAGTGACTAGGAACAGTTTGTATCCACCCCTTGATAATTTATGAATAACCTTTTGTAGAGTTGGTTGGAGTGTCGGATTTACTTTAGGGTGTATCTGTAGCCTGCTGGTGGTAGAGGACAGTAGAAGAAGACAAGACTTGCCAGAAGATATGAGCAGTACACAGGGCTTTTTCCAATTCATAAGAGTGTAATTATTTAAAATTTTCATGTGGCATATTCCAAAAGTGTATTACAGATGCCACATTAAAAACAACACTAATAAACAGTAGCCATTTCCCTTTCCAAAGCTCAGTGATGTCTTGACAACATTACATATGGACGCCTCCAGTGAATGGAAGCACGTGTATTAGCTTCAATGATATGGAAATAGATGTGTCCAATTCAATATCCAACTCCCACAAGGGCTCTCCTCAAACCTGTAGTACAGCAGCTGACAATAAAGACCACTCAGTGGGTTTACATAAGAGCTTATTCACAAAACTCACAGGCAGGCTTTGGATGACAAGCAACTGAGAATATCATCACAGTGTGTTTTAACAATAAAGGAATGTGATGCAACGCTCCCTCCTGCTATAATCCAATAGGTCTGTGCAAATCCACTTCTCCTCTCTGAATATTGATTGTGCATCCGCAAACAAACTTGAATATTCTGAAAAATGCTAAAGCAGATTATATGAAAGAAATCACTTAGAGCGCGGTCTATTGTCTGCACAGCTCATCTGACTCATACATTTAGCAGTGGCATTATCAATGAGAGCACACTTCCAAGGAGCTTGCCCACATGTTATCCAGCTAATTTTACTGGCCACGAATATAACCTTTTAGTGAGTGTACACAACATGAGCAGCAGGCACATTTTGGTTAAGTCAAAGACAATAGATTTCCGAATGACAAGAGGGTATTAGCTACAATTTTTGTGGTCTGCCTCTCACAAAATCTACATGTGTGCTGTCAGTGAATGGATAGAGTACATTTTGTCAATGGGAAACATTTGTTTTCATTCACTTTGTGTGATGATGTCTTTTAATTGTCAAACATATTGGTGCAAAAAGACATGTTTTGTATGTGCTGTCAGTGAGTGAGTTGTGAACATAGCAAGTGCTAGGTATTTAGGCTATACCAGCTAAGTACTGTATGCTTAGGACTATGTTATTAAGCATAACACCGAACACTTCTCAGCGTCACATGCGGATTGTTTAAGAACCAGTGCTTCTTGAAGACTTCTTCAAAGACTGTTAATTTGAGATCTGTCTGACAAGATTAGCCACAATGCCTACATTATTATGTAAGAGGATTGAAGGCTATGCAGGAATATGTAAAGTCTATAGCTTCATAGCATTTCTAATCCATCTGGTAATAGTTAACACAGCAGCCAATATTTGAGAAAAACTACAGTCCATCAGTAGAATAATGACTATATTCTATAACTTCTAGTTTAGTTGACTTGTGTGCTCAAATAAATAAAAAAAGAAAATTCAGCTGCTTTTGTTGGCAGAGTGGGAATGTATTATTCTGATGATAAACCAAAGCACTGTTATTTCCAATTAATTTGTATGAGCGCACAAGAAAGCAAGAAAGTGCTTGCTTTAGTTCTCCACCCACTCAGTATGGGCACACACATAAAGTCCGTCAGTTACCAATTGGCAAAGTCATCTTGTTTATACAGAATCTTCCATATTGGATGCTCAATGCCCTCTTATCAATTGGAAGATGTATTGCAGTCTGCTTTGCTTATGTTGCACACACAGCTCATGTTGTTAACGCTCATAAAAGGGGTCTATAGATGGATGCGTTTTGGGGTGATTCCACGCTGCTGTTATGGGAGCCTTGGAGTTACCACATTCCCATGCCGCACACTAAACAACAGGGTCCCTCTTCACTGTGTCGATGTAAACCCACTGTGGGCTTTGATCACGACATAAGCGTGACCAGTGGGCGAGTAAACATCAGTCAGCTGGAACACTGTGGAGAAATGAATAACCAACTGTTTTGAATGTTGGAGTGTGATCAGGACACATCTGGGGGATATACTGTTGGATGACTCTTAAAACAAGTCAGTGACATTTTAGTAAAATACTCCAGGAAGAAAATGTCAGCTTTTTTGTGTGGTTTCACAGCTCACAATGCACCAACTATTGTACATCTGCTTGAAATTGTTGAAGCGTGTTATTCTCAGTTATTCTTTGCTTTTATTCAAATCCCACAGGAAACCCTCATCTCTTTTGCAAGCATCTGTCCAACACCATTTACAATTTATACGCCTGGTCACCAAGTGTGAGATTTGCTGTCAGCTTGTCAGTCAGAGCACTGCTTTGAAGGGAAGGACCTCAGCCTGACAGGTGTGAGTGCCTGGCGGGATATTAGTGTATAGGAACATGTCAAAGCTGAGGCAAAATCCTATTTACCCAATTTAGAAATGGATAAGTGTTACAGTGGCACAACCCTCTGTTTGGAATTCACATGAATTGTAGAAAATGGTGCAAAGAGTTGTAATTAAATGACTTTGTAGTGTTTGTTGTCAGTAATCAATCTGAAGGGGTTGACTGATAAGTAGAAATGTAATTTAGAGAGCTGTAAAAAGTACATTAGGGGAGGATTGTAGAATCTTTTCAAGGAGCTGTGCATCATGTAACTATGTTACAGTCACAATAAAGAAATCTCTACTTTACTCTGTGGTGATCTGATGACACAGTCTCTCTCTAATTACATACAACCCTGAGAGTAAATAAAGAATGCATTTGAAGTAAATGTAAGAGACACATGGTTATTTGAGCTCTATTCCTGTTGAGTTAGACTACAGACTTTGAATACTTGTCAAAAATACTGATGACACTGTGGCTTGTATTAAAGAAGAAAGGAGGACAGTTTGCTACTGGAGCAGTACGGGTTGTCAGTAAGGGTCTCCAAAAAGTGTACTGTAATGTTGTACTTTGGGAACACTTGGACTTTTGGTTCCATCAGAGTGGTCTGCTTTTCAAAAGGTGGAGCCTAAACATGCAGTCTGCACACTTGACCCATACAATTCTTTGTAAGTCCACTCAAATTTAAGTAATATCTACTATATAAAAAAAAAACTTAAACTGTGCAGAGCTAACACGACCTGTACCATACTGCACACTGTCCATACTGTCAGAAGACCACATGGTTCCCTAAGTCAGAAACATTTTCAGTTAAATAGGGAAGAATTTGGGGGATTGTGCTATGGTGTCATTCATGATGACATCACATGTCCCCTTCATCCACAATTCACAGATCAATGAAGATTTATGGTATTTAAGTAGAAATATTACCAATATAAATCAAGTAGTATTTTAAAGCCTGATTAAGGCTTAGCTGAAATGTGCTGGGGCTCAGCAGAATCAACTAAGACATGCCCTAAACAATAAAGGCTTTACTGTAAGAGGGTGCCTTGGATTTTTTGTGTTTTTGCAAGTATTTCACTGTCTTTTTAATTATTAAATGTTACCTTGAATTTGACAACTCACGTGAGAATGACAACATGTCATCAATCAATCAATCAATCAATCAATCGTTTGCTGCTCCGCAAGTCTTTCACTCAAAATTTTGAGTGAAAGACTTGACTTTTTATACATATGGTCAAACAGACCAACCAAATACCGCCAACAACATATAGATGCTAACTGCCTTAAAGGAGTCAACACAGACTTGTAGAATCTACACCAGTGGATTTCCACAAGTGCATAGCCACTCCAAAAAAGAAAACGTAGTGACGGCTAAGGGTTTTCAAGAGGCACAGTTGCCAAGGGAGAAAAAGCTAATATTAAGCAAGTGAGCCTGCCAAGTGACCAGAAATCTAGATAGTATTAACTTCTAAACATAAATACTGGGAGTGCATATGGAGAACAAGCTGAACTGGGCCATAAATACAAATGCACTGCACAGGAAAGTCCAGGGTCAGCTCTATTCATCATTCACTGTATGAATTGTTTTAATTATAAATGACAATAGCCTAAAATATATTTGGTGATCGATAAAGTTTTCTAAATCCATCAGAACAGGCCAACGAACTCACTGGATCTGTGAAGAGTGCATTTATTACAGTCAAGTGTTGTAGTTTACTTTCATCGTTTACTCACATGCCCTTGGCTTGTCAATGCTAGTTCAGATAGTGATTTCCCATATTTCCCAGGGCCACTTCACAAACCCTTGAGAAGAGGCGTGAACTCTTCCATCCAGCAGTGTGTGTTCGGCGCAGGGGCAGAGAGAGAGCGTAATAGCGAGAAGAGTCTCTATTGAGGCTCGTGCGAGTGGAGCAACTGCCGTCTCTGGCTGTGTGACTGCTAAACACCAGAGCACCACGGTAAGTCTTGAAAGAAGCACTTGATCTTTTATTCTGAGGGAAAACAAACTCTGACTTTTGATGGCTCTTCGAAAAATCTAGATTTCAACACGAGCTGGATAACTATGTGATATGATAACATACTGTACAGACAACACTGGCTGAGTCTGTCTCATTGTACTGTTTAAACAATTACACAAAATAATGGCTCTAGAATAGAAAAGTGAAAATGGTAGCGTATAAACAGGATATTTGTTTAAGCCACTGGAAGTCTTAAGAAAATTTACTTGAATCTGGCGGTAATATGTTTTCTTTAAAGTATTTTCAGCAAAGAGTAAAACAAATAGGATTATATACACGCTATAGGGTCATAGGCCTTTTGTTAGCATGTATCAGTTAAGCCTTCCTCCTCATTACTACGCAAACATTTAAAATAATATACATATTACAGAAGTCCATCGGTCACACTGGGTGCTATTTGACCACCTACATTGCCACAGGTCACACACATATTTACAATCAAATCTACAAAAGTTGCGACTTTAGAAATATAAATATTAATGTATGCATTCCCCTGGACTCTCGCTTTTGTAGCTTTACTAATGTGGTATGATAACATTAAAATAGCCCCAACCCAAATGTTTACTTTTTTTAAATTGTCCCCTTTTTCTGTGATAAATATTTGATTATCAAGCAGATGTGTCATCTAATGTGATTTTCATGTACCACAAAATAAAAACAACTACCAACGCTAGGTTTTGGAGAGTCCATAGCAGGTTTAATGCTTTAGTGCAACCCTGGCCACAACAAAAGCTGGGACTTAGGACATTTAGGGAAATAATTGTGGCCACTGACTGCTGTAGAGAAAATGAATCACAGGCTTTGCTTTTTGTATTTGTTTCGGGACTAGTATGAAAAAAGGTGTAAAAAAGCTTGTTCTTTTGCATTTGGGTGGTGGTGTTTTGGTTGGACTTTTATTTCCAAAAGGGGCCTTGTGATATGATAAAACTTGATAATACTATTTTGCAGCATTATTTGTGATTATTTGGACGCTGCTTTGTGCTCTTCTATGCGACACAGATGCAGACAGGAAATTTGCATAGGCAACACAAACATGGAGGAGAACGTGACACAGAATGGGGTCATTGTGAACAGGAGGGAACTACATCCAGGGCCTGACTGTTGTAAGCTTCTGCCACACAGAGAGAGGAAAAGCCACGGATAGAGCTCAAGATCATAGGCTCATGTAGACCCTTTTAAAAGTGTCATTAAAAAGATACAGGCCTTCTGCAGCAACAAAAGCTGAGGTATTTCCTAGTGTGCCAGTTAAATAAATTAGACATTTTAGAAGCAGTGAAAAAACCTGTCGTATGTTTAACAGAATCATGGGTTTCACTTATTTTTAAGTATATTGGATGCTTTTTTTTTTTTCCCCAACAAGCAGAGGGAACAAGAAGCCTTTTTTGTATAGCCCCCAAGCTGTATGTGTGTCACTACCTAATATGCCTTTGTATAATGCAGTGGTTCTGAAACTGTTCACCTAATATTGATGGTTTTCTGGGTATCTTAAGGGGTTTTGCTCAGCACTATTATCTTAATCCTATTATTAGTTTAGCTCTGCCTTTATTCTTGTTTAATCCTGGGCTTATTCCTAGTTTAGTCCTTGTTGAACATATTCAAATGCAGCAGCAGTACAGTATATTGTTCATTGATTAATATCTATCAATTTTTTTCTAGTCATATAGGAATTAAATCGTCGTGTTTAAACTACTGTGATTATGTAGTATACTACAATGACACTTCTCTTTTATACTTCTGTATTATACTACTACTCTTATGAGCAGTAACACTATGCTAAGCTATGGTAATAGTAATGCTAAGCTATGTCTTTAATAGCAACATGCCATTTACCTTAATACATATGCTTATCTTGTTAGACATTAATACTCTTTAATAAGGTAGCACACAATCCAAAATCAATCTGTGAATAATTCTGCGTCCTCAATGTGGTGTATTTTGGCGTTTGGTTCAAGTCCAGCAAAAAACACAATTTTAAGCAAAATGTGACTTTTATCTTGTAGCCTTGTAGCTATGCTCCTGAAAGCAGAAAAAATCTAACTACAGACAGAACACGCATTACTTATTTAATGTATGTATTATTTTTCCTTTGTGACATTCTTCGGGAGCGTTTCTTTTAAAGATGACATATTTTTCAATCAGATCAGATTGTCAAATAGGTTAGTGAGCTGATTGAAGAGTCACAGCTTAACCTTCCGTCTGGTCTGTCCCAAAATGTAGGACCATGAAGTACAGAAACCTGCTAGGATCAATTCAATTCAATAATCAGTTTTCTTGTATTTTATTCGCTGTATACAGTGTGTCACTTTCTGCACAAACCTAATTTATCTATGAGTACAAATAAAGCAACCCATCCCTGAATTGCCATTTGCCTATTTCATCTTGTTTATGCAGAATTGGCTTGTAGTATTTTATTGGCTCATGTCTATTCACCTATTGAAAAAAATACTGCAGACTTAACTCCCATTGCCAGAATTCGCAAACAGTTCAAGGACATATTGCTCGTGTTTATTCGAGTCTAATAAAAATTCACTTTCTCAGATAACATCAAGCTAAAGATGCACATGTCATACTTTACACCTGCATTCTGAGTGTTAACAACAACAAGCAAAAGCCTTGATAATCAGCCAGCATTTTAATGTAACGCTCATCTCAGACACTACCTTCTGCTGCGAACGCTGTGTTGACTTCATCAATCTTTCAGGGCGGCGCATTGTTTCTCTATCTGACATTACACAAGGTGAGATGTGCCTGCGGGCAAGGTATTTCTCGGCATTTACTGTTGAAGACATATGCTCTTTGGAAACAGATACTTTCACAGCAGCTTTTTAGACTCCCATTGACATAAACAGATTTTAATTTTTTACATCAATGAGCCTCATTTTGAGAAGACGCCTGCATCTTTTTGTTTAGCTTGAGGTGTTTTGGACACGTAGGGAGGTATGCTATTTCAATAACTTTTGGACAATCTATATACTAACTTTGTTGATGTGTTAGCTTGTTTTTCTGCGCTACAATTTTAAGCTGAACTCATTCTAAAAACATACTGCCAACAGAGCATTCAACAGAAGCCAGAGCGACAATGTTAATATAATACCCACAGGTGTTTCTAGAGACTTTTGGGGCACCTTCAATCTTGGGGCCCTAGAAAGTAGCCCTGTAAGCCTACCCCATTGCAACGGGCCTGCTGAAGTCACTGATTAATGAATAAACTGAATTACTGTACCATGGATTTGAATGCAACAATGTATGAGACTTTATTAAAATGTACCTCACTATCTCTGCATTTGTTGATGGCAGATAAAAAAAAAAAACATAAAGCGCAGCCCAAATGAATTCATCCAGCTGCATGACAATTGCATGAAAAAAATGCATAAATTTGAATTTATTCAACTCTCAAGTAGCTTTTGCAGCATGTTTGTACAATCCATCTGTGCTGTGAATTGTGTTTTTCAGCACAAAAGGACAAATACTTGTATTTTCTGCTGTGATGGTTTTCCAGATCTTTCATGTTTCATGCTTATAATTCTCAAAATTGTCCTGTTGACCACAGCAGACGTTTTAGCCATCTCACTTATAGATTTATTGAGTTCTTTCAGGCTAATGATGGTCTCCTTCACTTAAATAATAGCTCCCTGGATGTTGCATTGATGGATCCAGTAAAATGTCAGGAAACCAACCCCAGACCTTTTATCTGCGTCATTTGTCTTGAAATAATAAATTATACACCACTTTAATCTGTTTTGAGCTGCTTTACCAAGGAATGCTATGTTTTAGCACAGCCTGTAATATTAAATCACTATCATCATATCATTTATTTAGGGTGTGCATCGTTTGTATTTACTTCCTGTGCTACCGTAGGTTTTCTATCAGCACTCCTGCTTCCTCCAAACATAGAAAGACATTCATATATCAACAGAGTGAGAGATTCAAGTGAGAGTTTCTGGCTTATTCCTTGCTTTCTGAACCTAACTTTATTTTATTTTTTTCATAGCTGCACCCACATTTTAGTGACGCTCTGTATAACCAAACAGGTTATGCTTGTGTTTAATGCAATGTAGACAACAAATGGAATGTTTTTAAGTGACAAAGCCCGAGACATGAATAAAATGTTATGTTGAATAAAAGAAATCTCATCCCAAATGGAGTTTGTTGTAGTGGAGTCTTTATTGGTTGATATGACTAGTAACCCAGTCCTGGGAAGGAGGGCTGACCAAGAGCGCAAGAATGTACAGCATTTATACACATGACATTAAGGGGGTCCTTCTTGATCCCTTGACCATTTTCTTGGCCATGAGGCAATGGTGTGATAAAGGCCAGATGAGTCAACAATACAGGAGGTACCAAGGGTCAAGGCAGGGACAGATAACACAACAAAAGGTAGGAACAGTGAGGTATTTGACATAGGAGGGTGTGACAAGGTTCAGGAGAAAAGACAGTGATTGTTTACATAATAACATGATCAAATAGTACCTAGCAATTCATTTTCCTCCACACTTGCTTTTCTGGACTTTACTTTAGGCTTGGAACAAATAGCAGGCACTAACTGGAGGAAATTTAAACAATAATTCATAGACATCTCAAACTAATTAAAAAATCTAGGGTTTTCTTTAAAAATATTAGCATCTCTGCATTTTTGGAAGTGCGTTTGTTCCTTTAACCTATAATTTTCTTGCAGTGCTAAAAAGTCTCTGTTTTTTAGCCAATCTTCAATAGCACTATTTTTTTTAACAATGATCGGCTGCCAATCAATTGGAGCTCCCTTATCTAATACTAGAAACAGCTAATAAACACTAGCGAGTAACACTTTAGAAAAACTCACACTATTTAGCAATAGTTTACTATTTGTAACATTTTTATTTCTTGGAGTGTGACAATAATGTTAATAAAATAATGATTCAGTACTCTCCTATGAACAGACTGAGTTTAGGTTCACCTTTAATTCACACAAAACCACACAAACCAAGGGCTTACCAAAGTAGCACAATGTGGAACACTTATTTTTGTCAATGGAAACTGACCCATACTGACAAGACCTGTACCACTCCAGTGAAAATACTACAAGTCTGTGTTAGCCATGTGATTGACTAGCATTTTCACTGACCCCACCTCATACCCCACACTATAGACGACACATAATAAATGATTGGATGAATGAATGAATGATTATTTCATTTCAGATCTATTGTTTTACTGTGTGTATTCAAAAATATCTTTGTCCCATTTCCTGTATTGCACTGTAATGTTATGTACTGGTGCATTATTACCAGCTACATATACTGTACGTAGCAGTGTTGCGCATCCCCTGTGCAAACATTTGCATCCTGTAAACTCCCCGCTTTGTGCACCCACAATACAGAAGATCCGCATTTTTCCACCGAGCAATGTAAAACGGAAATTTACAATGACACTCGGGCTAATCCACACCCACCTGGCATCATCCTACTCCGACTGTCTAAGGAAAGACTTGTGTAAGGCAGAGGAAACAGGAAGGATATACGTAGTACCCTGAGGCTTCTTACTGGTGCATTTCCAGTACACATTCTAGGTCACACACAAACTATAGTTATCCAGTGTATGGAGGTGTGCTAATTACAATCATGTTTCGAATCTTGAAGGGCCCCAGCTTTCTCTTGAGCTGATTTATTAAAACCACTTATGCAAATCAACTCAATTGCAATTTTTCAATTAGAATACCTGAGGCACATCCACAGTCCCATATGCCACTGTGCAGTTTCTCAAAACAAAAAGCCTGAAAGGAGGAGATGGAGATGAAGGAGGGAAGTGCAGCGGTGCCAGGGGCCGTGAGATCAGAGCTCGTTTTAATGCCGCAATAACTTCATCAAGTCGATTTTATTAGCTGTGATCAAATAATGTGTCTCGGCCAATCTATTAACTTGCTTAATCATAGCGTCAGGCATTTCGAAATAAACAAACTCTGTAATTATGCTCATTTTCATTTACTAAAGCAGTGGGGGGGGGGTTCAGTAATACCCGTTTAACGCTCTGCCACTGTCGCTCAGAACGCCAGTTATTTGGCCAAGATGTGATGAATAACTGCAGGTATTTGGATCATTTAGACACACTGACAAACACTTCAGAATAAGCTTTTACTGGGATATTTCAACAGTGTAAGAATGTATTAAAATGACCAAGCCACCGTTTTCAACAGCAGCGGATAACAAAGTCATTTCTGCCTTTCATTGCAGGCCCATAATACCTGTACTATCCATGCTTTGGCACCAATCTGCTGGGGTATCAAAACAAAAGAACAGGTATGGAAAGCTAAAATTGAAGATCCTCCCTATTCTCTGGCGCTCATGCAAAGAAGAAAATATTCAAAACACAGCTTTTCCAAACACTCCTCTCTTTTTTACTTGAACATAAACCTGCTGCAGCAATTGTATATATTGCATTAAGCAGGACCAAGAAAGTTGCCAAAAACAGAGAAACAACAGAAAACTCTTTCTAGGGTTGATTGCATGGTACTTAGAGTATATGATATACTTCAAGCCTCCTAAATGAAAAAAAAAATGATTTGATTAATGGAGACAACCATGGGCTTTGGATCTAATATAGAAACACAACTTTTAGAGTCTCTCACTAATATGACATTTATGCAGCACTGCTTTCTTCATTCAGCTACACACTCCGGTAGAGACACTAACTGTGCTGTACAAAACTGTATTGTACTGCTTAGGCCAGAGATACACTTATTGAGGATGCATAAGCAAATGCATAACATCACCTTGCCTATCCCCGCATAGGTATAACATGACTGTGGTCCAGGGCTACAAAGAAACATGGAGTGTACAAGGTCTGCAATGATGAAATGCACCAGGATCACTGCTGTGTTGACTGAATATAACATCAGTCGGACCCCATCCACTATGAAGGTTTCAAAGAACGGTTGATATAGGTATGCATTCATACACACCTGCCTCCTCACAATGACAGCCACAAAAAGAAAATCTCTTTACAAATTGCCATGTTTATTTTTGATGTTGTTGAGTGACAGCATCAAACCAGAACTTGTACTTTGGTGTTAGACTTTGTGTGATACCTTGCACCCTGTCAAAGAGCGGATGAATGACAGTATTTGAACACGTATGCTTCGTGATGCAGGATGCAGACAAATACTCATGGCTTAACAGCAAATATATCTCAGTATTTAGTGGAAACCAGGTTGGAACAAAACAAGAAGTGAACCAAACACTACTATACAATGTTAAGATTACCGGGTTGAACTGTGAAAGTTTACTGACCTGGACCAGTGCGGTGAGGTGCTCTAGAACGCCCTCCATCGGGAGCTGCAGGAGGTGGTTGTTCCTCAAATTGAGACGTGCTAAGTTGACTCCAGAAAACACACCCAGAGGGAGAGTCCGCAGCAGGTTGGCATTTAGAAATAACAGCTGCAGCGACGGCATGGTGTTGAAGGTCCCGGGGTCTATCGTGTGGATCTCATTGTACTCAAAGTAGAGGTACCTGAAGAGAAGAGGACAGCACTGTAATCTAATGCATGTATTGAAAGTAAAAGGGGAGGATATACTGTATGTCTGCTTAATTCTCTCTACACTGAAATATTTTAATTGATGTTGACAGTTTTACTAACACTAAGAGATATACTTGAGTCCATTACCCAGAATGCATTATGAACTCTGATTTGAAGCACCTTGTCAGCTTGTGATAAGAATTACATCACAGAATTACATCTGTTCATACCTCACACACCATTACTGCATAGACAGATTTTTTTCACTGCTGGCAGAGAATCTATCATTCACAAAATTCTATAGACCTTTTCAAGTAAAAAAAAATAAAATAAAAATAGAATAGATAGATCTATTGAACACCAGAAAACCAATCTCTTTCATCATTTTATCTGTATTATTAGTTTTGCAGTAATAACAAGTCACATTTGTGCCAATAAGCTGCTTTACTTAACTGTGATAGTTATACATGCCATTTTTAGAATCCATATTAATAACACTTCAAACCCGCTTCATTTTAGATTAACAACAATAATAGATGACTGTCCGGGTTACTATTTCAGTGGAACTAAATTAGGGCTGAGACACTTTAATTATAAACATATTTCTTCACTGATGTTACATCATCATTGACTTTTTACTTCCAGAAATTAATTACCCAGAATACCTGAACATTTCCACTGCATACTAGTGAGCCAAACACTTGCACAGATAAAATATTAAATCATCTGTTAATGCAACTCGCAGGCTCACATTCACTAACAAAAGTTAATAGGAGGTTAAGAGGAAGCCTTTTTATTCTACTGATTCACAGTTAAATGTATTTTCTGAAGATTTTCTGAAGAAAGCGATAAAGAGCTAGTTAAATATTTTGAAAAAGGGAGATATATGAGTAACTTGTTCCCTACAGTAAATAACTGTCAGTTTGGAGAAGCAGACAGGAGCAACCCCACAGACTTTGTGTTATGTATGGCTGCTAATGGGACCAGTGAAAACATACAGACACACTTTAATGGGATTGTGTTTGGGCCATATCTCAGCAAAACACTCTTTAAAAAAGTCTGAATTATTTTTGGTAAAATACTGTCAAATGGTAACCAAACCATATATGACTGTAATAAATACACTAAATTTAAATTTTTACAGATAGCTGATATTGTGTCAAAATTGCAATATTGTGAGAGCTAAAAAGTCTTTTTAGTAGTTTTTTTTGGGGTGAAAAAGGTTGTTTTGTTCCAGTGACATTATAACAGAGCAGAGAGACCTACATAGAGCATCATCCTTTGTGCCCGGATTCAGTACAGCTAACCTGGTAAATGTGGGTGTTTTGAGAAGCAATAGCGAACAGAGCATAAATACAAAATGAGAGAGAAAAACACTTGACAACTACCCAACAATTTTCAAGACTGTGTCCAGTAAGGCCCAAATACTCTAGCTGGGGACATGCTACAAGATTGTTTGCCAGATTTTACCCACGATTCCCAGTTGGGCAAAGTCTGTACGTGTCTGCACTAGTTGGCAGATAGGTGTTCTTTTCTTCTTCTTGCGCTTCTTCTTCCTCCTCCGTATCTTCTAGTTTTATTGGTGGTTGGCAAATTGATGCATTACTGCCACTACTGGTATGTTTGTTTAACCTTTAAACTGTCGTCCTCGTGAGAGTTTGCGTGAGAGTTTGATGCGTTCAGTTGGCTTTAGTTTATTTGACAAATTGTGTAGTCTGTGATCAGGAGCAGTGATCACCAGTCTTTCAGGCATCGTACAAATATCTGCTGAAGTCTGTTAGTGTGTACTCCTGGTCTTTTAGAAATCTATAAAGACAGTGTAAAGCCTAGTTCACACTACCGGATTTTAAACCCGATTTAAGCCTGATTTGCAAGTCAACGAGCTCGCCAGACAGGTCGTACTGTGATCGGGGCCATATCAGCGGGTGATCAGCGCTCGCCAATCTTTATGTGTGAACCACTTAACAATGCATGACGCCTTACAGACGGCAGACAAATATCTAGCATGTTAAATATCTGGAGCTGTCGGTCGACTCGACGTTCTGTGGTGTCACGTGTCGAGCTACAGCCAATGAGAGCAAGGCATGAGTCAAGGTCACCTGAAGAAATCACTTTTTAAGGGGTTCAGAACAGATCAATGTGTAAACCACTTGCACCACAAATTTTTTTGACGCCAATTTTCACAACAACTTCTGTTTTGCACGTTGTTTCTTGTCCTTTTCTGTTCCACTTACCGTTCCACTTCTTGACCCTGTTTTTGTGAGAAAACGTGGTTTGGGGGCTGGATAGAGTCGACAGAGTTTGTGTAGTGTGTGACTCCCTGTTGCAGTGCATTTACGTAGTGTCATGTAGTGTGAACACCACAACGACTTCAAGACTCAATAGCAAGTATGAACAACACAGCAATCTGCCAACATTTTAAATCCTGTAGTGTAAACTAAGCATTTGATGTGTAGTCTTTCCCAAAGCAAATGTATAAAATCCAGTAACAAACATTTAAGTCAAACTCAATTACCTGCTCTCTACAATCAGACAAAAATGAATGTAAGTAATTACATAATATAACCATTAAATTGAATAATTTAGATACATTAAATACTGTTATCTCATACCAGTAATTGCTGTAATTACAGCAACAGATATATCACAATATAATACATGTTGTTTTTTTCTTTAGGATTGTACTGCATTGTGTATTCTGCATTGTGAAAAACCAGCAACCATAGCTAACAGTTTTTAATGCAAATTTTACAGTTTTCTTTTTGTTTTTTACAGTGAATATATTGTGGAAAATCAAATTACTTCAATGTTTTGAATGTTAAGTGTTGAAAAAAAAAAACACTGGCCACATTTACAGCACTATGGTTCTTTGTAGCTCTTCTCTTCTTCTCCAAACTGGGAGTGTACCACAGGGAGCTTTCCCTTTAACCATGCCCTATAGATTCCCGTCTTTATCCTTGTTTTGACATACTGTCTCTAACAGAATGTAAAAGCTATTATGTTGTCTTTCAGGATAGAGCGTTATGTTAAAGTGACAGCATGAACACTTCCTGGTATAGGAGCTCGGATGTCTTCTTTGTAAAGGGAATTATCTATGTGTGCCTAATCTGACAAGAATACTTCTGAATCATTCTGACAATATTTTCTATATGGGGATTCTTTTTCCCTGGCAAGATGCAGACATTTGACTGCCTTATCAACACCTCTGTATGCAAATACTAAAAAACATCCATTTTCACGGTGCCACTCATACCAGGCTCACACCTCAGCTGGAGCACGCTGTCGGGCTGCGTGACTAACCAATCCCTCTGCTTCTGCACCAGTCATCTGCGACATTAGTCCCATCACAGTGTCCCGGTGTGTGCTGGCTGTTACAGTAAATGTGAGGTCTTTATTATTCGTGTAGCTAACAGACCTCACATTAGGGCTAAGTGATATGGCCAAACTAAAACAAATAACAGTTTCTTAAATACTCAGACTTTTCATCCTATTTAGTGACTATAACTCTGCATCTATGTTACCTGTCTGCCTCATTCTGGTTTCTTTAAAAAGGTTGTTTGATGAGAATTCAGCGTTAAAAAATAGTTAAACATGTGGCCCCCAACAGACATGGCAAAATATTCAATAAGGTGATCAGATCTAATGTGACCAGCCTTAAAAAAGTGAATGGGATAAATGCTTCCTGAATGTGTCCTTGATGCATCTTGAAAGAAATCAAATCTGAAAATGGATTTCGCCAGTAATGTTGTGTTTTTAGCCAAAGCGCGATTGTGGGAACAATCATCAATGTATTTTAATCAGTGTCGGTGTTATCATAGATGAGGTTTAAGGTTTACCAGGAAGTAAAGCACCCACTGCACATCCTAAAAGTAATAATGAGCTAAAGTAAATGATTTAAAAAAATGTAGCTATTATAGTAAATTATAAAAAGATCAGAAGCTATAGGTTTGCATATAAAGCATGAAAGTGGAAAGAAATCTAATGCCGACTCAAGAAGATGCATGTACATAACAGGTGTGGCATGTGTCCCGATAAAGAGAATATAGATTGAAAAATATTGTATGAGCCTCTGTCTCTAATTAACTCAACTGTGAGTGTTTATTAATAAGGAGAGCTTGCCATGTAATTAAACAGTCTGTTAACCATGAAATATTCCTTTGGATTAAATATATATTGTGTTTACTGTGAGACGAAAATACAAAAATGTTATCCCAATACAATCTGGCCCAGTCCTACCTCAGGTTGTGCAGTCCCAGGAACATGTCAGGGCTGAGTTTCTCCAGGTTGTTCCCGTTCAGGTAGAGGCTCCCTAGGCTGCTCAGGCTGGAGAAGGCCCCCTCCTGGAGGTATGAGATCCGGTTGTTCCCGAGGTGCAGCAGGTCCAGGCTGGAGAAGTTCCAGAAGTCTGTCCGGTAGATCCTCTGGATGAGGTTCCCGCTGAGGTACAGCTTGCGCCCGTTGAGGGGCCGCGGGGTGAGCTGGGACACGTTGAGGAAACTGCACTCTTTGCAGTTGACTGTCAGGCCCAGGTCTATGATGTGAAGGTTACAGGTGCAGCCAATGGGACAGATGATGGGGATGGGGGGGCGGGTCTGGTAGCCGGCTATGGGGGGGTTTTGTGGACTGCGGGCTGTGGGAGGAGTTCTGGAGGCTCGAGGTCTTTTGGTAGGCCTGGGGTGCCTCTCCTTGTCTCTGCGTTCGGCTGAGGAGGATGAAGATGATGTAGATGTGTGTGTGTTCTGACGGGAGCCATGGACCATGGAGGAAGGTTTAGTGGGACGCACTCGCCCGGCCTGGGGCTTGGAGTTGGGCGGGACATGTACTGGCTGGGACCCCTCTGCTTGCAGCTCCTTGTCTGGGAGGTCTGCACACAGTTCCTTGCGGGGGATCTCCCTCAGGTCCTTGCCATGGAGGTGGAAGGGGTACTCACAGGTGACGTCCCCCACGACGGCTGTGTAGGGGATCTGGGACAGCCACTGCTGCAGCTGCACCGCCTCGCAGCCACAGTTCCAGGGGTTCTCTTCCAGCTGGAGCTCCATCAGAGAGCGCCCTACGTACTCCAGGGTCCCACTGTAGGCCAGGCTCTTCAGACGGTTCCCCCGCAGGTCCAAATGAGTCAGAGACACCGATCTAGAGAACAGCAGATCAGTGATAGTGAGTAAAAAAAATCATTGTTGTATAACTTTATACATATTTTAAACCACAATTTTACATTGTTTTTTTATATAAAAGCATAAGCAGGCAGTTACAATAATAAATTCAAATTTAAGCATTTCAAAAGATCAGAAGCAGCCATGGGCGCTCTGTACCTGAAGAGGTGAGCGGGTAAAGCAGGGATCAGGTTGTCGTTGAGAATGAGAACTCGGAGTTTGTAGAGGAACCTCAGGGCACCACTGTCTATTCTTTTGATCACATTGTAGTCAGCCTTCATACACAGAAAAGAGTGAGATGGTCACATCACTGATGCTACTGAAAGATACAACTGAGAATGTAGCATGCTGAGGTTATCTGCTTTAATCTAAAACCTTGTGAAGATTCACTCAGGAGACATCCTAACCGTTAAATGTGTTTGTCACAGCATTTACTGTAATAACGTTAGAGCCGTGTCATGGAGGATAAGCTTTCATTTACCTGCAGGTATTCCAGAGCCTCCAGTCCAGCGAAGGTGTCGTTTCTGAAGACCTCCAGCTTGTTTTCGTGGAGGTAAAGGCGTCTCAATTTCGCCAGCCCGTTGAAAGCTCCCACTCGGATGTCCTGGAGTGCGTTGTTTCCAAGGTTTAGCAACACTGCGTTGCCAAGGTGCTGGAAACTGTTGCTATAGAGACGCCTCAAAGTGTTCCTCTGGAGGTTGAGATTGAAAGGGCGGACCCACGACTGTGACACCTGAATGATTAATTAGTGCTCTGATTAGTTATCTTATTAATGACACAAATGAAAGTGTCAGAAACAGCTTTAAGCCCCAGTGCAGACAGGATATTAGCCCGAGATAAATACTGTATGGAAATGAGGCTGATTAGCGGTGAAATGCAATAAGGAGCTATGCAGCTCCACATGTCAGATAAAGGGCAAGACTGAACCTGATCTCCCAGATTTAATGTAACATTTTTAAAAACAGAAACATAACTTTTATGGTTATGTTTGGGCAAGAACTACACCTGGTGAAGGTAGGAGAAATGCAGCCTGGCTTCATGTGACATAGAAAATATTAACTGACTCACAAATGTGGGCACTGAATGAGTATTGTGGATTCTTGGGTGGGAAACTACAATTTTGTGTCTTGGAGAATAGTGAATGTGTTCCCTGGCCAGTCAGACAAATTTACTTCCCAATTGTAACCATTTATCTAAAATAAGGAAGGCATTATGCAACTCTTCCCTTTTCTGGTTGGCTGTTTGTTTTTCAAATAGCGTTGCTCCTGAGGCAGTTTTTCTCTATATGTTAGTACTGCACTGTGTTTTCTTTTTGGTTGTTCATCTACCCATTCACAGACAGTTTAATTTGCACACAGTTGGTCTGCCCTCTCAAAATCTGACTCTGAAATCTTTGTATAGATTAGATAAATGATACAAGATAAATGATTATGATTGTGCACTTGACACTTACCTGGCTGGCGTTAGTGAAGCCCCGCCCATCGCAGTGCACCTGCAGCACTCCCTCTTTGACCTCACAGGCGCACGGCTCGAAGCACGGCTCGTCCACTTCCTCCTCGGAATTGTCCACCAGAGGGGTGTGTGTGGATGTGGGGGTAGGGGTGGGGGTGTGCGATGACCCGGACAGACACACACACCCCAGGGTCACTGCCAGAGCGACCAACTGCATTCTCCTGCTTGTCCCTTTCAGCTCAGCAGGCTGGGGCTACAGCCCAACATTGGCCCGTCACCACACTTCGCGGCAGGACGCCCAGCACACATCGACACAGAGCAGCCAGGGAGCACACAACAGAAGTCAGCTCAGAATGAATCAGACTCATGATACATCACAAGAATTTTCAAACAGACGTAAAATAAAAGTTAAATCACAGAGACTGAAATGCCACGGGAAAAGAGTAGAATTATATTTTTATAACAAAAATAATCTATGTTTAACTGGAGGCCAGAGTACTCAGTCAGAGCACTGGCATGTAAAACACAAACATGTTCTTTAAGCCTTAGAGGTAGGGTATAGTAGCGGACAGCTTGACGCTGGAACAGAACTAATGTTGTATGTTATGTATGCACTGTTTCAATTTTAAACAGGGCTGTTGTTTTGTACTGTACCAGAAATGAGCCAATAAATTTAAAGCAACACCATGTAACTGTTTAGGACGTATATATGTACTAATAATAGACACTGGAAATTCACATAGGACTGTCACCTCTCAATAAATAGCTTATATATTTCAGCTGTGATGTAAATATGTTATAATTGATGTGACAGATTCCGGCAAGATACTTGTTCTCTTGGCCCCTCCACAGTAACACTGTGGAATATCTGTTGAACCAGCCACACTTTGTAATAAATCATCATATTTCATGTCAAGAAAGAATCGGGTGCCATATTTTAAGGAAAAACATTACACTGTTTTGCTTTAAACTGTGTGCACTGTGTTTAAGATCTAATTAAATTCTTTGACTTCAAATATTGATGTGAATGCAAAGCAACAACCAACAATTAGTTGTTTCCACCTTTCTCCACTGTGTTCTCTGAGTCAAGAGGGGAATGCTTGCGATGAATATATTCATCCTTGCACTCAAATGCGCAGTCAGCTGGAAATGTCTTGCATGTGTTGTTTTAATCCATGCAAAATGAATATGGCTGAATGCAAATGTGACTCCTAATGCCTCTGTCCAATGAACTGCTCCATTTAATGAGATGAATGACCATCAGAGAACAGAGGCAGGACACACAACATAGCCCGTATTAACATCAGCACCATGGGCCTGATCACTGCTGTCATGATGACAGCGGGGTGAATCACAACTGTCCAGCATTTTCTGAAGGGCTGATGTGCAGCCAGTGCAGTGATGGGCAGCAGCATCAAGCACTCCTGATAGTGATGATGATGTGAATGGAGGAAATGCCAGAGCAATGAGAGCCGAGAGAGACGAGGCCGCGCTGACAGAGAGGCGGCAGGAAACAAACAGCTGAGATGCAGGCCGGCCTCTCAAGTCTTAATGAGATCTAAATTGGATAAAGCATCTTGATCTGATCATACAGCGTCGAACACTGCCATGCAATGGAATGCAATAATGATCATGATGGTATGGTAGCTGTAATCATCCGGGCAATAATCTAGAATCAGTGAGTTAGACAGGCAGGCAGGCGGCAGAGAAAACACCAGCGCCTCACACACATGATTATGATGGGGGGGGGCAAAGACATGGGGTAAAGGAGACGGCAGATAAAGCTGGACTAATGGAAGAGTCAGAACAGTGGAAGAGGGGTAGTGAAAAGGTGAGAGTGGGATGCATAAGCAGTCAGAAGTCAGTCAAGGCTGCCAATCCGAATGAGCTCTCACAGTCAAACAGCTGAAATCTGATATCGATTACATCAAATCCTTGCACACAATGTATTCTTGCCTTGCACATAAACTGAGTTGAGTCGAACGGGCTCCAACGCGTGAGTGTGTGCTCAAAACAATGCCAGAAAGGTCAAACCATATCCAAAAAGTAAGCTTTCATATCCTGCCAACTGCAGAAACAGGTAGCTAGATGTGTAGATGAGTGTGTGCTTTCATAACAAAGCACAGAGATTCAGCAACAATAATCAATATGAAAACCTTGAACAGAAGAGAAAAGGGAAGTTTCCTTCTGTTAGATTAGAACAATCCTTCCATTTAACAAAGCAAGATGCAGCGCAAATTTAGGCCAACATGCTCAATATTGTTTGACAAATTGGAAAACAATATGGAATCCAACCCATTTAGACTCCCAATAGAGCTTTGAAAGAGTGCAACAAATTCATCCAAGAAATGCTTTGTTTATCAGTGGGTTTGGATCAGCCTGCTTTAGATCAATACTCAGTGCAGATGGACCACAGGGAAGCCTCCTGTTAGATTCTGCTTTGCTGGATGGCATTCTCTCCTTAATAAAAGAAACACAGTCAACACTCAACCTTCTTTGTCCAATCAGCCAAGTTGACAAGTCAGCAGTCGGCATAGCTCTGCATCATTATGGGAAGAAAACGCAAAGACTTAAGTGGTGACAGCACAGCAGAATCTGCCATCAATCTATCAGTTCATCAATAGACGTCTGTCTGTCTGTCTGTCTGCATGCCTGTCCTCACATTAGTCCACCAGACCCAGGCCTGACACAGGTGTGGCTTCCTTTCCTGTTTCTTGAGTCTGTGAGCTGAGTTTCTCCCACTCTCCCCTCAAAGCTTCACACTGACGCAAGCGAACCAGAGATGACGGTCACTGCTTATTCTTCACCATATTATTCATGTCACATAATTCCTCAGTCTACCTCTGTGTCCTCTCTGTCCGTCAGAATATACAGAGGCTCACACACGGGCCCCTGCTCTCAGCAGAGCCACTATCAGCCAAGCAGCAGCAGCACTGATCAAGTGTATGGGCTATCAGCATGGATAGCCCACAGCCCTCCAGGAAAATCAATTAGCTTCCAACATTACAGCTCGCAAATTGTTATAGTTAGCAGAATTAAAGCATGACCAATTTAACAGCCTAGTCATTTACAAACCTATTAAGACATTTACCAGGCTATGTATAAAAATCCTTGGCAGAGTAACGCAATCCAATTGCTCTCCCCATTGTCTGCCTCCCAAGCCTCTGATCCACAGCGACGCTTCGCAGAGCATGATGCGGTTATACTTACTCAGTCCAACGCCAAAGAATTAGGGAACGACCGAGGAAAGACTTTAGAGGCTGACTGTCGACATGTCGTTCACATTCAGCCGCACTCTCCTCCCTCTCTCTCGCTCCTGTAGCGGCTCGGGCGGATGGGGAGGGGGGCAGAGCGAGGGGGGACGTGAGAAGACTGCAATGAGGTGGAGGATAAAACCCAACGAGAGGAGAGAGAGGCGCGAAGCTTTAGGATGCAAGTCCGCCTCTCCACAGAGCAGCCCGGGGGGAGCTGCGACGCTGGACTCCTGGACACGCGGCCAATGTACGGGACGTGTAACCCGCCATCTAATGGAGAACCCCCTCCTGGTCCCAAAACACTGACTGGTCCATGGAGCAACGCGCGCAGGTCTGTCTGATTGAGGCACAGCACGCAGGGTGGCTCCTCACAAACACTCTCCGGAGTCACACGGCAGACATAAACTTGCCCCTCACGTCGGCCGCGCGCTGTCGGCTGAAAACTAAACCGACAATAATTCATAATCTCATTAGTTTATTCATCTCTCCTCGTGCCCTTAAGCTCCAATGAATTTTGTGAAACCTGTGAGTGTTGCCATGGCGACTCGTGCCAGCTGGCTCCGTCGCGCGCATACGCACACAGACACGTGCACAGTACACACAGCAGTCAAGAAAAAAACCCCAAAAAACAAAAACAAAGTGCTGGTGACTTTAGCGGATGACACTGAGGCCAGAAGTGTATGGCCTACACCACAACACCTGTCCCGCCAACTGAGGGTGAGGGGCGCAACAGATGAAGCCCACCAGCAGCAAAACATCACCGCTGTTTCCAACCTGTTCGGCCGCTGAGCGATGTCTGTGGGGGCCCAAGCTCCCACTGGCTCTAATCATGACACTACGCTTTAAAGAAACCCTCGGAGTCATTACAAAAAGCGCCTGGTGAAAGTTTGTTCAGATATTAAAGGGACAATATACAGGATTTCCAGGGAGTATTTGTAAACAGATCTCCACTTTTTCCTTAAGTTCTGAGCAAGTAAAAGCCACCTCAGGTTTTCTCCTCCTTTTGAACAAATGTGTGTTCTGTGAGCTGGGATTGCTAAACAAAGGAGGAAGTTTAAAATCCAGGTTAAGTTGTGGGTTTCTAGAAAAATTCTCCTCTACATTTTTCACAAGGGATAAAAGTCTGGAATAATGAGTTTCTGTTTTTGTGAGAATTAAATGAATTGCTTATAAAAATCTGTCATATTATACTTTTAATACTGCAAACAGATGCATTTTACAGGAAGGGCCAGGGGGAAATTCATGAAGTGATGTTTTTATAGCAAGATGATAAAGATTAGATTAAACAACATGCGCCATACAAACGACCGGTGGATGTTTAAGCGCAATCAAATGATCAATTGAGCACCAAGGGAGTTTTACCAGTGGTAGTTCAACACCTCAACATATGGCCGGTGAGCCATTTTGAAGGAGAGTAACATTCAACTGTGTCTTTAAGGTTGATTTCAGCTGATGCTAAAGGAAGAGGTGTAGCTATTAGAGGTGTCTGTTATCTTTATATAATATACACTACTGAAGTGTCGCATATAGAGTATATCCCAAAGTTTTACACGGTCCTCCTTTCAATACACACACGTGGACAAAATTGTTGGTACACTTCGGTCAATGAAAGAAAAACTCACAATGGTCACAGAAAAAACTTATTCTGACAAAAGTAATAATAAATAAAAATTCTATGAATGTTAACCAATGAAAGTCAGACATTGCTTTTCAACCATGCTTCAACGGAATTATTTAAAAAAATAAACTCATGGAACAGGCCTGGACAAAATTGTTGGTACCCCTAACTTAATATTTTGTTGCACAACCTTTTGAGGCTATCACTGCAATCAGACGATTCCTGTAACTGTCAATGAGACTTCTGCACCTCTCAGCAGGTATTTTGGCCCACTCCTCATGAGCAAACTGCTCCAGTTGGTTCTGGTTTGAAGGGTGTCTTTTCCAGACGGCATGTTTCAGCTCCTTCCAAAGATGCTCAATAGGATTGAGGTCAGGGCTCATAGAAGGCCACTTTAGAATAGTCCAATGTTTTCCTCTTAACCATTCTTGGGTGTTTTTTGCTGTGTATTTTGGGTCATTGTCCTGTTGCAAGACCCATGACCTGCGACTGAGACCAAGCTGTCTGACACTGGCCAGCACATTTCTCTCTAGAATCCCTTGATAGTCTTCAGATTTCATTGTACCCTGCACAGATTCAAGACACCCTGTGCCAGATGCAGCAAAGCAGCCCCAGAACATAACAGAGCCTCCTCCATGTTTGACAGTTCTTGATATGCTTCATTTTTCCGTCTGTGAACATAGAGCGGATGTGCCTTGGCAAAAAGTTCCATTTTTGTCTCATCTGTCCATAGGACGTTCTCCCAGAAGCTTTGTGGCTTGTCAACATGTAGTTTGGCATATTCCAGTCTAGCTTTTTTATGATTTGTTTTCAACAATGGTGTCCTCCTTGGTCGTCTCCCATGTAGTCCACTTTGGCTCAAACAATGACGGATGGTGCGATCTGACACTGATGTTCCTTGAGCATGGAGTTCACCTTGGATCTCTTTAGAAGTCTTTCTGGGCTCTTTTGTTACCATTCGGATTATCCGTCTCTTTGATTTGTCATCAATTTTCCTCCTGCGGCCACGTCCAGGGAGGTTGGCTACAGTCCCATGGATCTTAAATTTCTGAATAATATGTGCAACTGTAGTCACAGGAACATCTAGCTGCTTGGAGATGGTCTTATAGCCTTTACCTTTATCATGCTTGTCTATAATTAGACCCGAGCCGGTGATAACCGGAAGGGTCTATTATTTCTGATAGCGTCCGTTATTAGACCCGAGCCGGTGATAACCGGAAGGGTCTATTATTTTTGATAGCGTCCGTTATTATTATTAGACCCGAGCCGGTGATAACCGGAAGGGTCTATTATTTTTGATAGCGTCCGTTATTATTAGACCCGAGCCGGTGATAACCGGAAGGGTCTATTATTTCTGATAGCGTCCGTTATTATTATTATTATTATTATTATTATTATTATTATTATTCTGCTCTTTGAGGGCAAATTTGACCCCCTGAACATGCACGAAAACTCAGGAAACTTTGCCAAAAATTCAAGCCCGGCGAAAAATTTATTGAAATGAAGTCCGCAAGAAAAAATACGAAAAAATGACTCAGTGGCGACCCCTGGAAAAGTCAAAATACATTGGGCCTAGGGAAAGTGAAAGTAACTTTTTTCCAACGTAGAAAAATGAAACTTGGTACATCCATAGGACACCTCAGGGCAAATATAAAAGTCTATGACAGCCACACCCTAAACTCAACAGGAAGTCCGCCGTGTGGGGTGGAACGCGCGGCCACTAAAATCGCACTCCTCGCGCAAAATGATTCAACTCATCGTGTTTTTATCTAAAAGGCCCCAAATTTGGTGAGTATCATCTAGACACGTATGTCAACCAAAGTTATAACTTTGTTGTAGATATCTTATCGGGGATGGGTGTGGCAAGCCTGTAACGAGGTGGCCATTTTTGTGAAAATAAAATGTCTCTTAACTCTAAAACGCCTTCTCGGATCAAGTCGGACCCAAAAGGCGTTTGTGCACATTCATGACCTGAACACAAAGATATGTAAATAAAAGGGTTATCTTTAGAAATGGCTCTCCAGCGCCCCCTACAAACTTATAATGGGACCCAAGAATTTAGTTTGTCATAGAGACATGAAATTTGGTACAAACATCTCTTATGTCATGACGAACATAAAAGCCAATGACAACCACCCCCTATCTATAAATGTGTTGCCATAGCAACGCCCCAAATATGTGGACAAAGTCAATGGGAAGTGAAAATTTTAGTTTATCATAAGCAAATGAAACTTGGTACACACATCCAGTATGGGCTTATGAACAAAAAAGCCAATGGTGACCACACCCTATCACACACGGGAAGGCGGCCATTTTGAATTGAATATCTGATTTGCCTTAGAATACACCTCTCTTTTAAAAAACAGTACTTTGCTTTTCTCGCCTTAGCCCAAGCATAATCTATTATTTTCAAAGGTTCAGACAGCTCCCAGAGAAAACCAGGGATTGTGGAGGCCTTTAACTCTAAATTACAAGGTGGTGTAGCAGGCCCCAGCAGTAGCACAGGCCCGAGGTGACGAAGCAGGATCCAGCCAGAAGAAGATTCAAGCAGTAAAACAGGCCTGGTTATTTGACATTACTGTGAAGTTTACGCTTTAAAGCACAAAATGCAATCCTCCGAGTACATGATTCCCCGCGGTCTCAAGGGAGGCGAGGGTCTTTATCGCCGCTTGCGGCTTTAATTATTATTATTATTCTGCTCTTTGAGGGCAAATTTGACCCCCTGAACATGCACGAAAACTCAGGAAACTTTGCCCAAAATTCAAGCCCGGCGAAAAATTTATAGAAATGAAGTCCGAAAGAAATAATATGAAAAAATGACTCAGTGGCGACCCCTAGAAAAGTCAAAATACATTGGCCTATAGAAAGTGAAAGTAACTTTTTTCCAACGTAGAAAAATGAAACCTGGTACATCCATAGAACACCTTAGGGCAAATATAAAAGTCTATGACAGCCACACCCTAAACTCAACAGGAAGTCCGCCGTGTGGGGTGAAACGCATGGGCACTAAAATCGCACTCCTCGCGCAAAATGATTCAACTCATCGTGTTTTTATCTAAATGGCCCCAAATTTGGTGAGTATCATCTAGACACGTGTGTCAACCAAAGTTATAACTTTGTTGTAGATATCTTATCGGGTATGGGTGTGGCAAGCCTGTAACGAGGTGGCCATTTTTGTGAAAATAAAATGTCTCTTAACTCTCAAACGCCTTCTCGGATCGCGTTGGACGCAAAAAGGCGTTTGTGCACATTCATGACCTGAACACAAAAATATGTAAATAAAAGGGTTATCTTTAGAAATGGCTCTCCAGCGCCCCCTACAAACTTATAATGGGACCCAAGAATTTAGTTTGTCATAGAGACTTCAAATTTGGTACACACATCTCTTATGTCATGACGAGCATAAAAGCCAATGACAACCACCCTCTATCTATAAATGTGTTGCCATAGCAACGCCCCAAATGTGTGGACAAAGTCAATGGGAAGTGAAATTTTTAGTTTATCATAAGCAAATGAAACTTGGTACACACATCCAGTATGGGCTTATGAACAAAAAAGCCAATGGTGACCACCCCCTATCTATAAATGTGTTGCCATAGCAACGCCCCAAATATGTGGACAAAGTCAATGGGAAGTGAAAATTTTAGTTTGTCGTAAGCAAATGAAACTTGGTACACACATCCAGTATGGGCTTATGAACAAAAAAGCCAATTGTGACCACACCCTATCATACACAGGAAGGCGGCCATTTTGAATTGAATGTGAGAATCTTCTTAGAATACACCTCTCTTTAAAAAAAACAGTCCTTTGTTTTTCTCGCCTTAGCCCAAGCATAATCTATTATTTTCAAAAGTTCAGACAGCTCCCAGGAAAACCAGGGATTGTGGAGACCTTTAACTCTAAATTACAAGGTGGTGTAGCAGGCCCCAGCAGTAGCACAGGCCCGAGGTGATGAAGCAGGATCCAGCCAGAAGAAGATTCAAGCAGTAGCACAGGCCTGGTTATTTGACATTACTGTGAAGTTTACGCTTTAAAGCACAAAATGCAATCCTCCGAGTACATGATTCCCCGCGGTCTCAAGGGAGGCGAGGGTCTTTATCGCCGCTTGCGGCTTTAATTAGACCCGAGCCGGTGATAACCGGAAGGGTCTATTATTTCTGATAGCGTCCGTTATTATTAGACCCGAGCCGGTGATAACCGGAAGGGTCTATTATTTCTGATAGCGTCCGTTATTATTATTATTCTTCTTCTGCTCTTTGAGGGCAAATTTGACCCCCTGAACATGCACGAAAACTCAGGAAACTTTGTCCAAAATTCAAGCCCGGAAAAATTTATTGAAATGAAGTCCAAGAAAAATATGAAAAAATGACTCAGTGGCGACCCCTGGAAAAGTCAAAATACATTGGGCCTATGGAAAGTGAAAGTAACTTTTTTCCAACGTAGAAAAATGAAACTTGGTACATCAATAGGACACCTCAGGGCAAATTTAAAAGTCTATGACAGCCACACCCTAAACTCAACAGGAAGTCCGCCGTGTGGGGTGGAAGCAGCGCCACTAAAATCGCACTACTCGCGCAAAATGATTCCACTCATCGTGTTTTTATCTAAAAGGCCCCAAATTTGGTGAGTATCATCTAGACACGTATGTCAACCAAAGTTATAACTTTGTTGTAGATATCTTATCGGGTATGGGTGTGGCAAGCCTGTAACGAGGTGGCCATTTTTGTGAAAATAAAATGTCTCTTAACTCTCAAACGCCTTCTCGGATCGCGTTGGACGCAAAAAGGCGTTTGTGCACATTCATGACCTGAACACAAAAATATGTAAATAAAAGGGTTATCTTTAGAAATGGCTCTCCAGCGCCCCCTACAAACCTATAATGGGACCCAAGAATTTAGTTTGTCATAGAGACTTCAAATTTGGTACACACATCTCTTATGTCATGACGAACATAAAAGCCAATGACAACCACCCTCTATCTATAAATGTGTTGCCATAGCAACGCCCCAAATATGTGGACAAAGTCAATGGGAAGTGAAAATTTTAGTTTATCATAAGCAAATTAAACTTGGTACACACATCCAGTATGGGCTTATGAACAAAAAAAGCCAATGGTGACCACCCCCTATCTATAAATGTGTTGCCATAGCAACGCCCCAAATATGTTGACAAAGTCAATAGGAAGTGAAAAATTTAGTTTGTCGTAAGCAAATGAAACTTGGTACACACATCCAGTATGGGCTTATGAACAAAAAAGCCAATTGTGACCACACCCTATCATACACGGGAAGGCGGCCATTTTGAATTGAATGTGAGAATCTTCTTAGAATACACCTCTCTTTTAAAAAAACAGTACTTTGTTTTTCTCGCCTTAGCCCAAGCATAATCTATTATTTTCAAAAGTTCAGACAGCTCCCAGGAAAACCAGGGATTGTGGAGACCTTTAACTCTAAATTACAAGGTGGTGTAGCAGGATGCAGGAGTAGCACAGGCCCGAGGTTTTGAAGCAGGATCCAGCCAGAAGAAGATTCAAGCAGTAGCACAGGCCTGGTTATTTGACATTACTGTGAAGTTTACGCTTTAAAGCACGAAATGCAATCCTCCGAGTACATGTGTCCCCGCGGTCTCAAGGGAGGCGAGGGTCTTTATCGCCGCTTGCGGCTTTAATTATTATTCTTCTTCTGATCTTTGAGGGCAAATTTGACCCCCTGAACATGCACGAAAACTCAGGAAACTTTGCCCAAAATTCAAGCCCGGCGAAAAATTTATAGAAATGAAGTCCATAAGAAAAATATGAAAATGACTCAGTGGCGACCCCTGGAAAAGTCAAAATACATTGGGCCTATGGAAAGTGAAAGTAACTTTTTTCCAACGTAGACAAATGAAACTTGGTACATCCACAGAACACCTTAGGGCAAATATAAAAGTCTATGACAGCCACTCCCTAAAGTCAACAGGAAGTCCGCCGTGTGGGGTGGAACGCGCGGCCACTAAAATCGCACTCCTCGCGCAAAATGATTCAACTCATTGTGTTTTAATCTAAATGGCCCCAAATTTGGTGAGTATCATCTAGACACGTGTGTCAACCAAAGTTATAACTTTGTTGTAAATATCTTATCGGGGACGGGTGTGGCAAGCCTGTAACGAGGTGGCCATTTTTGTGAAAATAAAATGTCTCTTAACTCTAAAACGCCTTCTCGGATCGAGTTGGACCCAAAAAGGCGTTTGTGCACATTCATGACCTGAACACAAAAATATGTAAATAAAAGGGTTATCTTTAGAAATGGCTCTCCAGCGCCCCCTACAAACTTATAATGGGAGCCAAGAATTTAGTTTGTCATAGAGACATGAAATTTGGTACACACATCTCTTATGTCATGACGAACATAAAAGCCAATGACAACCACCCCCTATCTATAAATGTGTTGCCATAGCAACGCCCCAAATATGTGGACAAAGTCAATGGGAAGTGAAATTTTTAGTTTATCATAAGCAAATGAAACTTGGTACACACATCCAGTATGGGCTTATGAACAAAAAAGCCAATGGTGACCACCCCCTATCTATAAATGTGTTGCCATAGCAACACCCCAAATATGTGGACAAAGTCAATAGGAAGTGAAAATTTTAGTTTGTCGTAAGCAAATGAAACTTGGTACACAGATCCAGTATGGGCTTATGAACAAAAAAGCCAATGGTGACCACACCCTATCACACACGGGAAGGCGGCCATTTTGAATTGAATATCTGATTTACCTTAGAATACACCTCTCTTTTAAAAAACAGTACTTTGTTTTTCTCGCCTTAGCCCAAGCATAATCTATTATTTTCAAAAGTTCAGACAGCTCCCAGGAAAACCAGGGATTGTGGAGACCTTTAACTCTAAATTACAAGGTGGTGTAGCAGGACGCAGGAGTAGCACAGGCCCGAGGTGATGAAGCAGGATCCAGCCAGAAGAAGATTCAAGCAGTAGCACAGGCGTGGTTATTTGACATTACTGTGAAGTTTATGCTTTAAAGCACAAAATGCAAGCCTCCGAGTACATGATTCCCCGCGGTCTCAAGGGAGGCGAGGGTCTTTATCGCCGCTTGCGGCTTTAATTTTCTTTCTATTCTCCTGCGACAACTCTTTCCTTCGCTTCCTCTGGTCCATGTTGAGTGTGGTACACACCATGTCACCAGACAACACAGTGACTACCTGAAGCCCTATAAAAAGGCCCACTGACTGATTACAAGATTGTACACAACTGTGATGCTTATTAGTGCACACACCTTGAATTAACATGTCCATTTGGTCACATTATTTACAGTCTTTTCTAGGGGTACCATCAATTTTGTCCAGGCCTGTTCCATGAGTTTATTTTTTAAATAATTCCGTTGAAGCTTGGTTGAAAAGCAATGTCTGACTTTCATTGGTTAACATTCATAGAATTTTTATTTATTATTCTTTTTGTCAGAATAAAGTTTTTTTCTGTGACCATTGTGAGTTTTTCTTTCATTGACCGAAGGGTACCAACAATTTTGTCCACGTCTGTAAATATTGCCCATGTTGAGCGTCACTTTACATACGACGCAAGTTCACAAAGTATTTAGAGAAAGCGGAAAACCAGCACTTGGTGTCAGTGACTAAGGCCTTGCTGTAGGTGGTCTGCGGACTGGCGGCCTCGGCGGACCAATGACAGGCTTCCTAATTGACTACACATGGCCCTATGTCACGGTGCATTCAAAGCGTACAAATATCAAACAGAAGGTTTCATGGCTAAAAGGAAAGATTTAATAACAACATGTCTTCTGCATTACTGAGCTGAAAGTTCAATTTTCAGTTCAATTTCACATTGATTTTCAGCGAGCGTTAAGGTGAATCACCTTGAAGAAATGGAGAGGTGCCTGCTTGGCGCTAGCCTTCTCCCTCTCCTCACACTGGTGCCTCCAGCAGAGCGTGGGAGGGAGGGTGCAAGTGGTGGTGGTGCTGGGTTGGGTTAAGCTCTCCCTGGAGATTCCTATCAGAAACAGTAACAGAGACGGTTCCAGTAATATCTGGGAGATGTAGATGATGGTTATAGATTCCAGGGCTCTCAGGTGCATTAGGCGGTATTACAGCCTCCCCACAAGGATACTTAATGCCCTGTTGTAATGGAAACAGGGGCCAGCTGCAGTCGATGTATGCACAGGCCACATGAGCACATGTATCAGTGAGGAGTACTTACAGACAGATCTGATCTCTGTGCTATATGCAAGGATCAGGGTACATTTACCTTTGTACTCTCATTTTCAAAACATACTTTTAAATTCTTCTTTTAGGAACAATTACTATCCTTAGTAATTGTTTAGTAGTTTTATTTCTAACTTTGTAGCAACTATGATGCTTCTGCAAGGAAATAAGGTTGTTGAGTTAAAGATGTGCAGCAAGTTCTCATGCTCTGATCAAAATAAGACAACTAATCTCAGGGGTATATGATTACATTGCTCTAAACACAGACCCCTTTTCAAACGATAATGATGAAATACACAGTGGAGGCGGGGGAGTCATACTCTACTCAAGTGTGCTGGCAGTTGTGTTGTAGCATTGGCAGATGGAGCAAGAAAGCTAAAAAGTGGCTTTATATATTTTTGCATTAGCTTTGAGCGTAATGTGTCTTTACCAAGTATACATTTATATAATGCCTATAAGGGCTATAAGTATGTGTTTTACTTAAACAACTCTGGGTCCTTAGTGTTTTGTACTGGTATAAGTGCAACAGCTAAATGCTAATGCAGCTAATGCAACAGCTAATGCAGTCACTTGCTAGTGTTCCCTACCCTTTTGCTTAAATCAGCTTCTGCCATAGGCTAATTGGTGGCTAATACCCCTTTTGTTATTGAAAATGTATTGCACGCTGCATTTTGTTGCCAAAACGCATACTCATGTGGTTTACAAACAGTTCTCTACTTATTAGTAGCCTGTAGTTTTTTTTCCTACCCAAGTAGTAGTTTATGATTAACTTTACTCATAATTTAGTCATTTAAATTATTTTATTTTTAAGGTGTCCTGACTTAACAACCTCCATCATGCGGTATTTGCACAGATTACGTATGGTTACAGTACTGTTGCTGTATGTATGTTGTATGTTGTTCATATGTACTTTTTGTTGTGTGTCTGTGTACTGTATGTTCTACTGCTGCTGTGGCACTGCGCCTAAGAAAAATTTCCCTTTTGGGACAATAAAGTATATTTGATTGATTTGATCAAGGATTTTAATAAAATATCTGAATTTCTTACAATAACATTTTTGCTGAACCACAAAATGAAGAACTTAAATGAAGGAAGATATTGGAAAAAAAGTGAGAGATGATGGTTATCAGCACATACCTGAGCATCTGTTCTCTGGGGCAGTGCATAAAGCATTTTTTGGAGCATTGACGAGGCCCAAAGTAGGAGATCTATTTATACTGGCCTAGTGCTGTCTGTGGAGCTGTCCACGGCTCAAACGGATGGGGATTCATGCTGTTTCATTTAAGTGTTTTCTCCTTTCTTCCTCCTCTGCTTCCTCCCAAAGCTTTGCCTCTCTCTATTGGATTTTTGACTGTCAGATATACTTTTTATACAATTTATTTCATTTTATTTACTCTGTCCACCTTTCTTCCTGCTGTATGTTGCTTTTATTTTCCTGTACTCTCATGTTGATTCGGACAGGATTACACCAATCTTTTGTCATAAAGGGACTGCTGAAAGACAGACTTAGATGACAATTAAGCCCAACGATTTTAGGTCTAATGAGAGTAACTGTTTAATGACAAGACTACACTACTACTGATTGTTGAGGCTACTTTTACTTTCTCTCTATGAAGACTTTCTGTGCAGTGCTGTGATTGGTAACAGTGTCATGTGAAAAATCCCCCAAAAAGTAAATGACTGTACTTAAAAAAAAAACGATATATACGTACCTATACATATTGTAGTTTAGCATACATTGTACATCTTGTAGCATTAGTTATGTTTTTATTTGGTACTGCATAGACTCCTTATAGGCCTGGGTCTGGGATGATTACTGGTTTCAAAGTCTAACACAGTTTGTAGCATTCATACTTAATTGGATTATGAAAACAAAGGTAGTAAGTACTGTTGCTGAACCCAAGTTCTTTCCTTCACTTGTTGATGTGGCCAGTTACACAACTGAACAAGCGGAAAGTCACAACGGGCCAGTTGATTTGTGCTGTGCCGGATCAAAACCCTTAGTGGTAATTAATCAAGCTATTAGCACATGCACTCATGCTGTGACTGGACACACCTCTTCCAACTGTGCCAAACCCCAGGAAGCCAGCTGTGTCCGAGTACAACTGGGAGCGCAAACATTTGTCAAACATCCTGTTCTTCTCCTGATATTCCATTTACCTTTAAAAAAAACCCCATTATTTTCAGTTCCTTAATTGGATACTGGCTATTTCTATTTAGCAGTGATAAGTCCAGGGTTACAGTCAGACCCTGCTGTCTGCCTTAACATGTTTTTGTTTCTTGCGGGCCTGCCCTTTAGTGGTCTAGGGACCCCTTGTGCTTTGAGATAGAGTGAAAACAGCAGCAGGAAAAAAACCAAAGGCAAATCTGACAGTTTGTGGAGGAGAGTGGAGGGAAGACAACGAGCAGTGGGAATTGGGGTTTTATAAGGGCTGGCTGAGAGGCGTGCAGCAGAGGGATGAGGAGAGAGGAGCCAGCACAAAACGGGAGATGGGCACATGAGGACGAAGAGGAGGGGGGCCAAGAGGGCAGGTGTCTCTGTCATTTGCTCCAGATTAAAGCAGAGGCCAGCTCCAAAGGACTCACCTCTGATTCACAGTCGTACTGCAGGCAAGGACACACCTCCCAGGAGACATGCGACGCACTCATACACAGTGATTCATGTGATTACCCACAGGCTCACATGCATACACAGAAAAATACACACACACACCCGCATATAGACTTAGGACACCCCCTTCCCATTTAACATAGCTCCAAACACACACTGTGACTCACGAGAACATGCAAACACCCACTCATGCCACACACACTACCATGCAACTAAAAGGCCACGCACGCACGCACGCATGCACACACACACAGTGATGAGCTAATTAATCATGTCTACTGTATTAATTAGGATTCAAATGAGTTGCTATGGGAACCTTGCCCTCTTGGAATCTTAAGGTAAAGACTCTACCTTCTGCTGCTGTCTTCAATGACTCTAGAGGAGACTGACCGAGGGGGACAAGTTCAGAATACTTAGAATGATTCAGCCAACTGCATTCTACAATGCATTTTCACACAGACATCATTTTCTGGTGGAACCTGTGGTGCCCAGTTTGACCTTTCATTTTGGGCTCTGTCGTAGAAAGGCAGGAACAATGCAGAAAAATGTGAAATTAATGTAGCTCTGCCGCACTAATCCAACACCTTGGCATGGAAAGCATATGTGTTGGAATTACAGGGGGAGTTTACACTTTGCAAAAGCATAACCAATTGATCCAACTGAAGGCTGGCATTTAGCTCTGTGACTTTTCATTTGCAGGGTCACTTCCATGAGGCTGCTTATATTCACTGTTAACAAAGAAGATTTACTGCAGTGATGTTGCTGACATCGTTGTGGCTGATAACACAGCTTTAAAAGCACAGAGTGTAACGGCAGAGACTGTAGTGCATTATGCTTTCACTGTTTACCACTACTGGTCTACATATCCCCAACCTAACATACTGCAAAAACAATGAAGATTAAAGTGTAACATTACTCTTGTCTCTCCTAAATGCATTAACGTGCATCCTAGTGAAGTCGCACCCTGATGAATGGAGGAATTAAAGGATGCAAAGTAAAACTATTACATGAACTTAAGAGAATGTCTGGCTCACCGGTTGTCATGGCTGCGATGTTTATCACCTCCCTCTGCCGACAGAAGCCCAGGGGCAATCAGATTGGCTACGGAAAGGCAGACAGTGAAAGAGGGTTGGTGAGTGAGGCGTGGGATATGTTGGCACAGTGAAAGGGTGAAATGCCAAAACACCAGAGTGGTGGCTGGGGAAGGCCGAGAGGACAAATATCAGTGTAGCTGTGATAAGTATTAGTTTAACCATTTTCATTTGGTGGTTTTGCGACAATTGATAACAAAAATCAGTTCAGGTGGCTTGACATGTGGCTAACATTCATTCAAAGTCAAAGAAGTAAAGCTGTATTCGACTAGTGCCAAAAAGAGTGACAGGTTTGGACATTCTTCACATTTTAGTCCACTCAATACCCTATAGATGGAACAATATGGAGATATAGACCCAAATGTGTCTCTAACATTATACACCACACCCCCAGACGAATAACAGGAAAATATATGCAAAACTATATGGCAGATGGCTAGAGGTCACTGAAAAGCCAAAGTCAACCTGGACCTTTATCTAGTGATTAACACTAAGAGAGAACTGTGCATGAGGCTAGGTTTGTTGTATTTGCTGGAAATCCTGTTTTGATCGCCCTGTCAAAAGCTATTTGCCCTACATGCCTAATGACCTATCCTGCCACCTAGCGGCTAGCCTACTAAAGAACCCTGAACAAGTGCACTAAAAAAGAAAGATGTTCCAGAGTAGCCATTGTGACCAGCCTGTGGATTGCAGAACCAGTAAAATAGCTACGTATCCAAAAGACAATGCACTCACATTCATTTAGCTGTGACCTAATGGGGTAAGTCTGTGTGTTTGCTGAGGAGTGACAAAACGACCAATTACAATATTTGGCAACTATGACAAGTGGTTGGTCGGGCATCTTCAGTCTAGCAGTCATAATCATCAGCAGATGGCTACCAGCTGCTTCCATCCACATCCAGGTGGCTTGCCGCTGCCGCTGTACTGTGCCCGCAGTTACTTCTCTCTGTAACCACGTCTGACTGTACGCCGCACACGTGCTCAACACTAAACACGCCTCGTTGAACCTAGAGCCAATCAGATGAGGCAATACTGAGATGCCGTCAAGGCACAGCAAACCACGGCTGGCGTTGTTCGTTCTGTCCCCGGTTTTCACACAAGCAGAGGCCCTTCTGTCAACAGGGAGGAAGGTATGCTTTTTAAAGGCTTTACAGGCTGTTTGGCAAAGTTTAGTTGGCATCGATTGGGTTTACCTAGAAGGACAGTTACCCCTTTTTCCCCTTTCTCCCTCGAATTTAGAAATACTCGCTTTCCCGCAGTATTTCTTTTTCCTGTTACCCGTAGCCGGTTTATTCTAGCTAGGTTGGCTGTTTTTGTATAGTCTGTAATACTGTATAATTTAGAAATCTGAAAAGCAAGTTCTGTTGTAATGGTTCCATGTGAGTGACTAGTTTGTCTGTAGTTAAGTCAGGTGTTCGGGTGGGTTTTTAGCCGATAAACAACCGTCATTAAGTTGATAGTTTAGTGTGTGTCAGTGGGTGTATTGTGGCTCGTAAGCTGGTCGCTGACTAGGTGTGAATGTGGGACCAAACCCCCAGGCCTCTGCCCTCACAGATTCACTTCAATGTAGGGCCGTGGTCATACGCTCCAAATAAAAATACTAATAGTAATTCACGAATGAAATTCTTGGTGCAAAACGGGAAAAAAATGCACTAGCGATTGAATCGACTGAGAATATTTTAAAGTGTGTGTGTTTTGTTTTTTTGTTTAATGTATGGCACAGCCAAAAACCCTTAAATAGTAATTTTATTTATTGTAATTCTATAACATCCAAGTGAGCATGTCTGCAGATAAGTGTTTAAATGATTCTTGTACAGTACATTAAATAAAGTAAGTAATAAGTATTAATGCAAAAAGCAAACCCTTCCTAGTTTCTTATGTCCAAGCAAAGTTTATTTATTTACACACGCATTTTACATTAGGTGTGTAGTATGGGTGCTTTTTTTTTCCTAGTGGTTAAATAAATACCAATTTCTAGATTTCAATAAATATATTTATGGTTATTTTTCTCTATTGTTTAATTGAACAGTTACTGCCTTGGCTTAACTGTCTGCTTCTTTGCTGTATGGCAGGGAGGGCTCTTTACCATAGCGCTGTTCAGGCTGACCCGGTGTATTGTCCTGCTGAGGAGTCGTTCCCCCCAGACTGTGAGCTCTCCTGTTGTTTGTGGTCACTCCTTGGTGTCAGGCCACAGAGCCAGACTCCCATTGCCACTGCTCAAGATGCCGCTGGCAAACAAGTCAAAAAACATTCCAGCAGCTGACTCTTCAAGCATTGTCCAGACCAAAGCATTTGCTGACCACTTAGAGCTTGTGTCCAGGGAGCAGACAGCCACACTAGACGCAGAAGAAGAGGACAATGTTGGAGACAGTGAAATTGTGAAATCTCCAAGTGACCCTAAACAGTACAGGTAATGGACGCTCTCCAAAGTGCCAGATTAATGCGAGGTATTCTAATTCACTCATCATTGTATGTGCCTTTGAATACATGTGTTGAACGTATCCTGATTCATTGGTATTGTCGTACAATGGCTTCATTTTGAAAGCACACCCCACTGTCTGTCTCCTCGTGGCTACAATAAATGCGACACAGACTCTGTCTCTCTTGTGCCATCATTCTCTCAGATACATTGTGCTGGAGAATGGGCTCAGAGCCCTGCTTATCTCAGACTACAACGGCCTGGCAGCACAAGAGGATGACTCTGAAGAAGAAGAAGATGAAGATGGTGAAGGCGAGGAGGAAGAGGAAGAGGAGGAGGAATCTGGGTCTGAAACAGACGAGGAGCCTGATGAGAACGGCAGCGAGAATGAAGACGATGAGGACACAGAGGTGAAAAAGAAGGGAAACACAGAGAAACAGGTACTACCTTCTATTGTGAATACATTTACTAATACACCAGTATTTCACATTTTCAGATAACCCCTTCAGACCTTGCATTAAGAGTCTCCTTTCTTTGTGGACACGTACTCTGCTCAATTTGTTGTATTTACACTAGGTATTATCATGTGTCCTCTTGAGTCTGGCTTTTGATTGGTTTAAACCCTCTGACTCTGTTTACCTTTACTACCTTTTATCATATTGAGATAGAGGTAGTATTTACTATTATAAATAAACAGTTTAACCTTCTGTAAGAGATGACTCGCTGATGTAAAACAACTTTATTGATGGAATACATATTACGTGCAGAAACTGCTGCCTCATTGATTCATCATTTCAACATAATTCACAGTGGCATGCAAATACTCCAAATCAATCCAAACTGTTAGGCCCACTCTCTGGATTAATGTATCCCATTCAAACATTAAATCTGTGGCCACATTAGATAAAATCTCTCTTTCCGGATTATAATTCCAGGACTGAAGGGAAGAGACAGAGCAGCTGTTTTTTTTGGATGTGCCCTGAGACTAAGAACATGGGCTCTGTAAAATGTGGAATATTGCAAAGTCAAGTAAAATGTTGAAAAGTAGATGTCATGCATAAAAATCAGTTTTATGAATAATAACATTTGAACTGGGGAAAAGTTTGTCCTGCATTGTGCACTGTGCATAGCTCAGTGGAGCTGTGTGTTAATTGAAAAAGTGATGGCCTTTGCAGTTCCTGTGCTTACATTGGGCCAATTAAAAGCATGCCACTGTTTCTAAAGTTAATATCCCATGTGTCAGTCTGCAGCAGCACTCTGTGTCGGAGTTGGCAGCTTCTCTGATCCGGCTGACCTCCCTGGCCTTGCCCACTTTTTGGAACACAGTAAGTTGTTAATAACAGGGAAGTGATAATTATACAGCTATAATTTTAACAAATGCAGTGTTCAAAATTTCATTAGAGACACCTGACAGCAGCATGTAAACACAAAAACCTCTGATCGCAGGGCAGTAACTAGATGTATTTATGTAGACCAAACAGCTTGTCTAAAAAAAAAAAGGATAGTTTGAACCATTGTCCGGTTCATTCACAATTTAAACACATTTTTGGAGATAGTTCAAACTTTCGGACCAAATATGTGAAGTCACGGACAATTAACCAATATAAGAAGGCCCAAAAGAGAAAGGAGACAACAGATGTTAAGATGTGGTTTAAAAATACAGTAGACGTAGGAGTTATAAAGCAAGTTTAAACAGTGCAGAAGTAGTAATTCTATATTAATAATCACAGGTCTTAAGTGTTTGTCTGTTATAAAATGAGCCGCGGAAGTGACGGCTCATTAGAAACCACCATGATCAGTTAAACACTGTTCTTCTCATGTTGCAAGTGGTTTTCAAAAGAGTGGTTTGAAACCCAAAGTTACTGAGCCAAAAAGACACAATGCGACAGTTTGGACTTTAAGGTGTTAAAATGCCCGTAGTCAAAACAAAGCATGCACAACAAAAAAGATTAATAAAGTGACTTTGGGGTTGGTGCCAGACAGGCTGGATCAAAATACACACATGGTGCAACTGTCTAAGGCAGAGGCAGTGATAAATGTACAGCTCTTTCAGTATAATTTTACATATTAATGATAAAGAGTGTCTCTACTGAAGTGGCCCTTGAGTGTACATGACTTGGTAAGCCTACTTTACAAGATTTTCTGTGTGCACTCTGAATACAAGACTCATAAAAATCCAATATAACTTCTGAATTGCATTTTCTTCTTCCTTGCTGTCAAGGAAGAAATTGTAAAAATCCATCTCCTGTAATGATGTGACTGTTGAACATTGTTCTTTGATGACCAGTCTGCAATGCACCCTTCTTACAGACCATTTTCCTACCTGTCTTTGAATCAAGTTTTATTGTATGTATATATTTTAGATTTGCTACAGCTATTTATCAAACACTACCATAGTTGAAGATAGAATGTATCTCTATGGATGGTCAGTCTATAATTTCTGTATTACTAATGCATTCTAAAAATCCAGTCTTCATCTTCACACTGTATTCTAGTGGTGTTCATGGGAAGTGAGAAATATCCATCAGAAAACGGCTTTGATGCTTTCCTCAAGAAGCACGGAGGAAGTGACAACGCCTCCACCGACTGTGAGAGAACCGTGTTCCAGTTTGACGTCCAGAGGAAAAGCTTCAAAGAGGCTCTTGACAGGTAAAGGATCAGGGCTTTTGGCTGTAATAGCAGTGGTCTTAAAGGGTGGACTTCAGCTTTGAAGGTGAATACTGACAGGCAGTGGGTAAACTTCAAATAACCCTCAGTTTAAGCCAATTGTAAGGCCTCAACATGAAGCTTTAATTTGCAAAGATTTATCTAATTTTATCTGGCAGTATTTCAAACACACACTACTGATCATCGTATTGTCCTCTATATCATGAATTTCTCTCAGGTGGGCCCAGTTTTTCATTTGTCCCTTGATGATCAGAGATGCCATCGATAGGGAGGTGGAGGCTGTGGACAGTGGTGAGTCTCTTCGGGCGACGTTAAGTCTCTTCCCTCAGCCTCTCCTCAGTAAAGTTTGTATTCCTCTCTCTCACTGTTGACTCTAGCCTGTCTGCTTCTCCTTCTGTCTGTCAGAGTACCAGCTGGCCAAGCCGTCCGACTCCCACAGGAAGGAAATGCTATTCGGCAGTCTTGCCAAACCTGGACACCCTATGGGCAAGTTCTGCTGGGGTGAGTTGGTAAACATGATTACCAACCGATAATGGACTCGAGTGTTTGATAGCTGTCCTAACGTTATTGCTCACTTGTGACAACACCAGGAAATGCTCAAACATTGAAGCAGGAGCCAAAGAAGCAGAAGATTAATGTGTACAAGCGGCTGCGAGCCTTCTGGAAGAAGTACTACTCTGCCCATTACATGACTCTGGCTGTGCAGTCTAAAGGTCAGATTATCTATAGTGTTAAGCACGTCAGAAACTATTTGCACACTATTCATCCACTTTAATCGACATAATACATTTAAAGTGTGGCTGGTTGTTTGCAATACTGCATAAATTCAAAGCAGGTTTTGTACACACTGCTTCTATAAGGAGAAATTAAGTTACTAAGTATAAGATACTACATTTAATTCTGAACCCAGTAGCTAATTGTGGCTAACCCATTCAGAAAGAGACATTATGGGGAGACCCACTTCAGATTTAATTTGTCCTTTTTCACTTGTCATGCTCTTTAGAGAAGCTGGACACTCTGGAGGAGTGGGTGAGAGAGATCTTCAGCAAGGTGCCGAACAAGTGAGTGTTGGAAGTTGAGCCTCTTTAGTGGGCCTTAGATTAGGTCCGGAAATGATTTTCTAAAATGTAAATGTCAAGCCTCCTTCTCCTCTCCTCTCCTCATGCTTTTGTACCTGAATAAGAAATGTTCATGCCCGAGTCGAGGTGAATTTTATGCCAGTGTTTCTTAAAAGAAGCCAGTGAGGCAGGTTATTCATTGGAGACTGTCATGCGTGTTGATTCACATAACCTCCAGTATCAAGCGCTTTCATTTCAATTAAAGGGTTTAATGCTTCTATATAGCTTGATGCAATTTGTCTGAGCATTACAAAATCTTCTCAAAACCCTTTAGCACTTTTTGGATTAAGAAAATTAATTTGCGTCAGGCAGAGGAGCAATAAAGTAAACATTTTAGTTGCATCTGACAGCAACCGCATGCCATTTAAAGTGACATTAAAGTCTTAATTGAAGGCATTCATGCAAAAATCTTCCTTTTCCCTAATGTTTTATAATCCTTGTATTTGTGGGACAAAGTCTTAGTGAATAAGATTAACCACTATTTAGTGCCTCCTTAGGTTGAAATAAATGGATTTCACTCTAATGTAAGCAAATTTGTTTTATCATTCATGTACCTTTTTTGTTTATTATTTGTCTTTTTCTCTCTCTGTAGTGGTCTTCCAAAACCTGAATTCTCCAAAATGCTAGATCCCTTTGACACACCTGCCTTTTATAAACTCTACAGAGGTATAGTCTATCCTGTGTTTTGGTGATGTATACCTATTTTTTCTGTTACTATAATCTCAATTTATCATGTTTTGCTATTGCGACTTTTAAGATAAGGTAACGGCTATTTAATGCAGTAAGGCTATTGCAACAGCCGCACTGAGGGAACTCTTTTTGATGCCATGAAAGTACCATTCTTCTCACTGTCTTGATCTGTGTGCCTGCAGTTGTTCCAGTTCGAAAGGTTCATGCTTTAAATATCACTTGGGCTCTCCCTCCTCAGGAAAAACACTACAAGTAAGTTGGAGCCAGAAAATGCAGTATAATGATTATGAAATCTATCAAATATATATATTTCATAGATACATTTCCCAAGACACATACTAAGTACAGTGCAGTATAAACCCATAAATGTTTCCTTAAGTTGTTAATACATGTTTCTGTTCTGTTATGACTGGATTTTTATAGAACATTATTCTTGCTCATATCTACAGAGTGAAGCCTCTCCATTACATGTCTTGGCTGATTGGGCATGAAGGTACAGGAAGCATCCTCTCTGTGCTCAGGAAGAAGTAAGTGTCGTTGCATCTGCCTGTTTGGTTTTCTGGTTCAAGAGCACTTCAAACCCTCAATTAAAAGGCCTTCAGACTAATGAGTATACATGAGCTTTCAGAAGCTTTGAGCCAGCCTTAGGCATTTTATTGCAGTTTTTAAGCAACACACTTAGCCCACCCACTTGACTATGAATCATGCTTTCTCATCTCACATATGGTTTTACAAGAGCGTTGCACCCTCTTTATGCTAAGTGGCAAAATTAACGGCCACACGATCTGTAGTCTCACGACACTTGGAGTCCCTTGAATAAAACACTTCTCACATCATTGGGTAGAATAGTCCCATTGACCATGTTTGCTGTTTCCACCAAAAGTGTGAGTGCACTAAACTGCACTAGAGCTGTTTAAGAGAATAAAGTTGTATAAAACCCTAGCTTTACATACCTTTGCAATATCCTTTTTAAGGACATCATTTTTCCAACATTTTAGATTAATATTTGAATTATTTGAAGAAAGACAGGCTGGAGATGTTTTGGACGACTTAAGGTTTGATGCCTTAAGTTTATTGACCATTCTTACGGGACCCGGAGACAGGACCCTCAACAGTGTAGCATTGAATAACCAGTCTGCCTAGCTTCCAGAATAGCACTAACCAGTGTAGACTCGTCCTGCGTCATTGAGCAGGTGATGTTATTTAACTTTGGCAGTTGTTTAAGCTAAACAGAGACAGAGCTCAGAGACATGGATACTAAAAACACAGCCTTGGTGTAAGGAAGGGCCTCATGAGGCACGCTGACCAGAACACACACTCTTCTAACAGAGATTGTCACAGCTTAATGTGCAGCTCTCAATTAAGGTTAAGGACATTATATTTATAATGGATAATTCTCCAACAGTATTGTTTGGCATTATAGATGATGTTGCCTTTGTTTAGCGTTTGACACCACTCTTATGCCTGTTTGTGTTATAGGTGCTGGGCTTTGGCTTTATTTGGAGGCAACAGTGAAACTGGCTTTGACCAAAATACTACCTATTCAATCTTTTCCATCTCCATAACCCTCACCGATGAAGGTTTCCAAAACGTCTACCAGGTACATAGCAATATGCTTTTAATTTCTTTAGGTGGTTAAAACTCAGTAAACTGAAACATTTGGTGCTTCATAGAAATGTTCACAACATTTTACGTGTGGTCACATTATAAATAATTTGTGTTTTTGTTATTTTGTGGAGCACTAGTTTGTGATAAACTCAATTAGTGTCCATGTGTAAGCTGTATAAGCCCACACACAGCCGGCGGATTTGTCTCTGTTGTCATAAATACAGCAGGTTATTTCAGGTAAGATCTCTGTTGTCAGTTGCTATGACAACTATTGAACAGAGAAATATTGCAGATTAGACACTGTCTACTTTTTTGAAACTGTTTGTAACAAACACCTGCGTTGGAGCTTTGAGAAGGTTGTGAAGACATTGTTATGGTAAACTTAAAACCTCTCACAAGAAAGGAGTTATTTTAGTTCTGCTACTTCCTGATCCTTTAAGAGCTTTAAGAGCAGACAAACTGAACAGTGCTAGAAAAGAAGCACATCATTGATTTTTGTTTCTTGCATGAAGGTTTAAGGCATTATAAACTTAATTGGCTGTGCAGGCTGTCATAGCTTCACATGCTCTAAAAAGAAAAAAGTGTGAGATTGCATTCTGCACTTTCACCACCAAATGCCAAAATCAAATTTTTACAACTCAAAGCTCAACTGTAGACCTGTTTTCATGTTTCATACAAAAAATAGTAGCAGTAAACAAACAGTATAGTCATCATTGCAGTAAATTATGCAGATACTAAAATTACAGTGTAACGCTGCATGCATTTGTTTTGGTGGTTCCCAGTGAGCCACTAAAACATAGTATCTATTTCATTTCTTTATAAAAATCTAAAAGTTGTGATTCTTACAGACCTTCAAATGCAATGTCTATATCTCAACCTATTATATTTAGTAATGTACCTTTTAGATTGATTAGAATTGTCTGTTTGCTTCCAGGTGACTCAGCTTGTCTTCCAGTACCTGAAGATGCTGCAGACACTCGGACCACAACAAAGGCACTGTCACACATCATTTTTCACAAAGCACACCGAGAGACAGTAGTGTCATTTACAAAAACACAATTTAGTTCTTCTTTGTGTGATGTGATTTCTTCTGCATCTAGCTTTATTTAATCTGACTTTGTAACAGACGTTTTGTAATAAATGAGTAATAATAATTCTGTTTGTCAACTAGAATATATGAAGAAATTCAGAAGATTGAGGCTAACGAGTTTCATTATCAGGAGCAGGTAAGAATCCAGATATGTCCAGATACATATGGAATATATGATGAATATACTAATTGATTCTTTCTCTGTTTTGTTCAGATTGACCCAATAGAGTATGTTGAAGATATTTGTGAAAACATGCAACTGTTCCCTAAAGAGGATCTCCTCACAGGAGATCAGCTCATGTTCGAATACGACCCAGAAGTAAGTTTCCTCATGTGTCCAGAACATGCTGCTAAAAATGCATTCTGCCATTGGTCAATATTCTTCATGTGTCAAATATAATTGAAGCTTTTCATATTTTTTCCATACCATTGTTGTCTTTTACTGTGTAAGCTGATTGACATAATGCGTTTGGTCTGTAAGGGAATCAGTAAAAAGACAGGAGAGAAGTTGACTTGGCTGTGTGTTTGTGCATGTAGGTTATCAACGCAGCCCTGTCCCTCCTTTCTCCGGACAAAGCCAACCTGATGTTGTTGTCACCAGAACATGAGGGCCAGTGTCCCCTCAGGGAGAAGTGGTTTGGCACCCAGTACAGTGTGGAGGGTTGGTACTCTCTGTAGTTTGTGTGTGTGTGTGTGTCATCTTTCACAATGCAGGCATTGTGTGAATATATTGTCTTTGGTCCCCCAGTGTGGTGATATTCAACACGATAAAATGAAAGCAGCCGGCATCTCTATTTTTAGAAGAAGCAACATTTAAATTCATTGTTTACAAAAGAATATGCATTTTAATATGTTTTGCCTTTTATGAAGTGTGTATATATTTTTTCACTAGATATTGCGCCGGAGTGGATGGAGAAATGGACTGGAAACTTGGAGCTGAACAGTAGCCTCCATCTTCCTGCTGAAAATAAATTCATTGGTGAGTAGAACACAAGCTAAAAGGGTTTTACTTAGGCTTAAATCTAAAAATCTAATACAAGTTCATTATCTTTAAGAACAAGTTGTGCTCAGTACAGAACTTTATATTGACCAAACTGCACACATTACAATAAGTTCTGTCATTTATTTATATCCATATTTCTATTTTTCCCATTGAGAAATTGTAATCCAAACACATACTTATCAAGGGTCCATAACTGATCAGCTCTAGAATTGATAATCATGTGCTTTGAGTGTTTGTATGACACCTTTATCTTGCGCCTCGTCTGTAATCATGTTTTTAAATTGTCCTTTGTTTTTACTCAGCCACTGACTTCACCCTGAAGCCGTCTGACTGCCCCGACACAGAGCTTCCTGTCCGAATAGCTGACATCGAAAATGGCTGCCTGTGGTACAAGAAGGACAACAAGTTTAAAATCCCAAAAGGTGACCTGTAACTGTAAGGTTTCCAGTGCAATGCTATTTTAAAGAAACTGACAGCCTTTTGTCCTCTCTTCGCCTGTAGCCTACATTAGATTCCACATAATCTCTCCCGTGATCCAAAAGTCTGCCAAGAAGTAAGGACCAATCAACACATTTCACTTATTCTACTCTACTGTTTCATCATATTTTTGTTCTTTCTCCAGTGTGGTACTTTTCGACTTGCTTGTCAACATCTTGGGCCACAATTTAGCAGAACCGGCATACGAAGCTGAGGTAGCACAGCTGGATTATAAACTAGTGGCTGGTGAGCACGGCCTGGTTATCAAGGTCAAGGGATTCAACCACAAACTACCAGTAAGTGAAACCATAGAGAGAGTGTCTTGTTTGCATTTAAGTGTTCACAAAATACTGCCACATCGGCACCCAGTAGATAAATTTGTAACTTAGTCACGTAGCCCACCAGGTGTAGATTTGACATTGCATACACTGGGGTTCTTTATATGGAAAGATCCAATATATAATGTAAGTAATGTTTTCTACTGTATTTTTGTAATACAGGGTTGTCTACTCCTAATAGCTGAGACAAATGTTTATTTTTTCTTTTATGTTTTTTATCTTCTTGTTTCTCTGTAGTTGCTGTTCCATCTGATCATTGACCACCTGGCGGATTTCTCTGCCTCCCCCGATGTCTTCACTATGTTCTCAGAGCAGCTCAAAAAAACCTATTTCAACATCCTCATTAAACCTGAGAAGCTTGGCAAGTAAGCGATTTGCTGTGTGCCTTACTCTCCCCCTGGCTTCAAATCTGAGCTCGTCTCATTGCCATGTGTGCATTGCCTTCTAGTGGTGAATGTGTGACAGGAAAAAATGGCACTGACTGTCCATTGTTTCTGTTTTGGAACCTCACTTTTCCTCAGGGATGTGCGCTTGTTGATCTTGGAGCACTCTCGCTGGTCAATGGTGGAGAAATACCAAGCTCTGACCGCTGGGCTGACGGTAGATGATCTGATGGACTTCAGTCGACGATTTAAAGCGGAGCTGTATGCAGAGGGGCTGGTGCAGGGAAACATTAGCAGTGCCGTGAGTAGACATTGTTTTGTTCTAATGTATAAATATTACCCCAGAGTGAGCTGATGAATTAATATTTTGTATCTATTTATTGTGAGCGTGCTCAAGTTGTTGTCTTGTTTAAACTTTTTTTTTTTCATTTTATCTGGAGCTCTTCATTTACTATTATTGTATATTCTCTGCAGGAGTCGGCTCAGTTCTTGCAGTATGTCACGGAGTAAGTATTGTGTCAAATTTAATGTTTAGTCTAATAATACACAAAATCAAATTGTCTGTTTGCTGCTGTACTCAGTAATTTACATTAGCGCCTGTTGTTTAACCTGTATCCCCGTTCTACTCTTCCTCGTGCTGTCTGTCTGCCCCACTATTACCCCTCGTGAAGTAAGATGCAGTTCGCCAAGCTGCCAGCAGAGGTGCCGGTGATGTTCAGAGTGGTGGAGCTGCCTATGAAACACCACATCTGTAAGGTCAAATCACTCAACAAAGGTGACGCCAACTCTGAGGTCACAGTTTATTACCAGGTACACTTTCAATTAGATGTCATGAATGCAGTATTTTTTTTTTTTTTTTTTTTTTAATTTGTGTATCTCAATGTGCTTTTTTCAGTCAGGTCCAAAGTCACTGAGGGAGCACACCCTAATGGAACTGTTGGTGGTGAGCAGAGCACGCTTCATATTTGCACCATTTGTCCGCTGCTTGTGTTTTCCATGTGACTGAGTTGTTGTCTTCCAGATGCACATGGAGGAACCCTGTTTTGACTTCCTCCGAACCAAAGAAACCTTGGGGTGAGGCTTCTTATACACAAATACACATCCACACAAATACCAATTGAAGCACTACTTAGTGAAAGGACTATTTCTCTGACTGTGCACCACAAATCCCAACCGATGCTCACTTCTTCACATCTCCATTATGCAGGTACCATGTCTACCCCACATGCAGAAACACCTCAGGCGTGCTGGGCTTCTCTGTTACCGTGGAAACGCAGGCTACCAAGTTCAAGTGAGTTTATGAGCAAATATAACGTTAGTTCAAACCTAATCTGCAGTTAATCTAATCGACTGTATTTGAGAAAAGGAATCCAATATCTCCAATAATATATCCTCTTCTGCGCTGAACTCTTTTCTCAGCACCGAGCTGGTGGAGTTAAAGATTGAAGAGTTCTTGGCATCTTTTGGGGGAAAGCTCAATGCGCTGACTGAGGAGGCTTTTAATACTCAGGTGTGTATTTGTGTGAGTTTAAGTTTGTGAGTTTCCCATAATAATCGGATATGGGAAGTTTTTCAAAAAGGTTTTGCTAAACTTTGCTAAACTAAACTTCCTCAAACCTCAGTTTAAGTGAGTTGTTCCACATTTTAACAGAATGTATAACTCCAGTGTTGTTGTTTTTTTTCTTTTTTTTTTTTAAGGTGACTGCTCTAGTGAAGCTGAAGGAGTGTGAGGATACACACCTGGGGGAAGAGGTGGACAGGAACTGGGCAGAGGTTCTTACTCAGCAGTATGTATTTGACCGGCTTAACAGAGAGGTGAGTGCAAACTCTAATGCACAATGTTACACAATACTTGCAGCATTTTTATTCGTTGGCCAGTTTTTACTGGAGTTGCATTTACATTAATTGTTTAAATTGCTTTACTGCATAATTGTTTTTATGGAAAGAATAAATCTCTCAGAACCACCTGTTTTTATTCTGGAGCTGCACAATATTAGGTAAACCTGTGACATGTGATAACAGTGTAGAATATAGCAATAATGATATGACTTGCAATATATATGCTTTATTTGTGGTTCATTTTAAGCCTTTATTAGACAGATACAGTGTACAGAGACAGGAAATGTCTATAAAAGCCATCTCTACCTCAAAATTAACCTAAAATAGTGAGCTCACCTGGCAGAGCACATACCACAGATAAAGAGCGATCAGGGTTTGGTTCCTTGCTTAGCTCTATTTTTTTTGTCGGCGGCCAGCATGTTAAGTTCTATTTGAATCATGTCCTTCCCTCTTTGTTTCCCATTTCCTGTCTCTCATGTATCACTGTCAAAAAACAGTTTTTTTTCTTTATTAAGCTGTATTTGTGTATGTTTTTGTCTTCAGATAGAGGCCTTGAAACAGATGAGCAGAGCAGAGCTGGTCTCCTGGTTCCAGGAGCATCGAGAACCAAACAGCCGCAAACTCAGTGTACATGTAAGCACACTTCAAGTACTGCAGCATGTTTTCTTCAGCAAATGTCTGAAACGTCTCTGTCGCCTCCAGGTGGTTGGATTTGGTGCAGAGGAGAATGATGCGGAGGGTGGTGAGCAGAAATCGAAAGGCGGCGATGGTAAAGATGAGGATTTGAGTGGCTCCACATATGGTGAAGTGTCCCAGCTGTCCTACCTGCCTGCCTCCCAAAAGATGGCCGGTGCAATCTCCATCTTGGACATTCCTGCTTTTATCAAAGACCTCCCTCTGTTTCCTTACCACAAAATACTGGAATAGGCTCCTTCTCAGACAGACACATTAGACATGCTACACTTCATGTGGAGGTAAAGGATGGCTGCCGTTGCTGTCTCTGGGGCATACGCACAGAGCCTGAAAGTGAGCCGGTTTACTTTTAGCTCAGTGATCATCTGTTTGATTTTCTCACACATTTCTGTTTGGTCCCACAGACAAAGAAAGAGCATTTTGTGTTTCTTTCACATGCTAGAGAGAAATCCAGTTGCAAATTTGAATCCTTTTATTTCCTTCTGTTTTAGAATTGAACAGACTTTAAAGCAACACTGTATATACGTTTTACCTTTTAAATATTCAGCCTCAGTCACTTATGAAACTTGACTTGAAGCAAGAATAAGCTGTTTTTCATTTATGCAGGGTCCCTGGCTCATCGTACACTCAAATATCTCAATTATGTAAAAAACAATCCACTATCACAGGGATCTATATTTCTAACCAGATACAGTATTTCTGGTATGTAGCTGTAGTGGCTGTCACTGGCTCAACAGCTACTGCCAGACTTGTAACACAAAGGTTTTGCCAAGTCCAACTGTGGCAAAGACTGTAAAAACTCCACATACAGGCTGTGGATTTACATGAGAAGTTCTGTAATAATGCAATATTTATGGGTTAAAACAAGGAGGAAAGATGGTGAGATTGTTATTAATCACATTGTGCATTTATAATAACATCAGGAATAACAAAAGGCATGTCCCTTACTTTTTCCAAATGCTCAAGAAAATGATTATGTAAAAAACAAATTGCAAAATTGACTTCTTCAGAGTGAAATGCAGGAAAGCAAGACCCATACTGTGTGCTTTCAAAAGAATGTTACAATGAAAATTGACGTACTGCCTCCTATCCTCCTGGTTGTTTTGGGTTTTTTTTTTAAGCCTTTTTGATCATTGTGGACTTAGATAGTAGATTGATTTGTTATGCAAGCTGTGACTGGGGCAGAAATGTTCTGTACATGTCGACAAATCTGAAAACACCGACAGAGGGCAGACACTTTCACCTCCACACTGTGTTAGATTACATGTAGGTAGAACCGATTTTCCCTGTTACTATTGGTTTATTTTTAAATCGAAATTGTACTATTATGCCTTTAAATAATAAATTGGAAATGAATTGCAATGCAGTACATTTGAGTAGCTAGTGTGCTGACTTCTGCAGTGTTTAACTGACCTGGATCTGACCCTAGAATGAAGCTGTGTAAAGGGAATAAATAAGTTTGTGGCGAGTTAAATCAACTTGTCTGTCTCCCCACTTTTTTATTTTTAATTGTGTAGTAGATTTGAAGCTTAGTAGGTTACAGAACATTAGGATCAGATCAACCTTGTTTATTTATTTGTAAACACTTGTTAATAGGATAATAGAAGATTGTGCACACTTCTGCAGCCAGCCCTTCATGTTCATAGTCCAGTCAGTTCTGTGTACATTTGTCAAGTGCTTTACGTTGTGTCCCTGAGGAAAGGGTTGATGGGCATTCTGGGTAGAGCTTGTGAATAGTACACACGATTGAAAGCAATTAAAAACAAATCCATCGCACTACAGCTGGCTGCGGTAACAGAATTGATTGATATTCTCACAGGGAGGGTTCCAAGCTCACCTGTTCAAGTCTCACATCTAAATATCCTTCAGATGGCTAAAGGTAGTTCCATACACAGGCCTCTTCAGACGTAATATTAATCACATGGTCACATGGTTCCTCTTTATACTGAACTGAATTCTAAACTGTGTCTCACAGTCCCTAATGTCTTCTCATATCATCTTGTGGGGAAAGCTAATCGTCATTCAAACCAAATTCAAAATATTATAAGGCATTCACTATAAAGTAATAAACATAATATAATAAGTAACCACGGAACAAATCAGTCAAAACTAAATTCTCAATAGTGTATAATCATATAAAAATCCCACTATTTGCATTTTTCTGTTACGAAACACCCACACAATGCTCCTCATATAAGCTCATTGTGTGCCGCCAACAATAAGGGCCGTCTCATTTTAAAGTCTTTATGTTGTCTCTGACGCTGGTACTGCTGTGTGCTTCTGTCACAGAGCATTGCATCTCATTGGCTCTCTTCTCCATCTCTTGGACTGAAAACATGTACATTGAAGAGCACAAAACAAATGAATTTAGACAGACAGACATGGCTTATGAATCAGAGAAGATGAGATGCACAATTTGCCCGCTCTAAACTTTCCACCGCTAGACTGTGTGTCATTCCCGTAGTCATTCTAATTTCATTGGAGGACCCCTGCCAAGGCAATAATGAACTCAAGTCATGAAGCTATGCCCTGCTGAGAGTGTGAATCATGTGCATATGTGTGTCTGGAGGTGAACATAAGACTGCCCGTGTTAAACCGAGGGGCTGGATGTTTTCAGTTTGTTTCTGTGTGTGTTTGTGTGTGTGTAACACTGGGCTGGTTTTAAATATATCAGTGCAGTGGGGTGTATCATCTAAGCCGCTGTAATGTGTCGACTCCTTTATTCAATTTGAGCAGTAATCTTAGAACTCCCCACTGGCCTGCCTTCATCAGCCCCCTGCTACAAAGCTAGCTTAACTTAGCCGCAGACACAGAGGCAGAACAAAAAAGATGAGCCATTTTGTCAATCGGCTTTCGACTTAAACAAGTGTAGCCTGGCTAAAGCTCCTCATTATGGGGGTATTATGGTCAAGAAGGGCTTTGTCTGAGATGGTTAGCTCCAGCACTTCTGGGAATTAAAAAAAAGTGGATAGTGTAGCAAAGACTTGTGAAATAATCCACTGGAAAGATTACTTTGCGTTTGCTCTTGTCTCTTGGACAACTTCAGCACCACGGACAGCAACAGCCTCCAGATCCAGTTTTCTGAAACTACAGGTCGTGTTAGGAATCTGCAAACAAGAGCTTATACTGTATGTCCACTTCTCCTTCACATTATGGGCTGACCTTTTGTACAACACTACTGGCTGATCCATTCATGAAAAGTCAACTGGTCTCTCTTCTATGAAAAAGATAAGATGTGACATGCAGAGGAGTCTTTCTGATGAGCTTGTTCAGTCTTTTAGTTTCTCTCTCTGCAGCCCTTCCTATACTCTTCAGATTCTTAAAGATTTCAGATTGCTTGCCTAGTGCTCTTGCCTTGTGCCCTGGAGAGCTAGCAGTTGTCCCCTTGTATGAACTCTCTCCTGAGTCTGTCTCCCAAGTTTTCCCTCAGATAAACCATTTCCATTCACAAAGATAACTGCAGGTGTGCACTACATTAGACTTATATCAATTATCTTAATTTATTCTTATTACTATTTTGAAGAGAGAGGTTTGCTGTTAGTTCAGGTCGACTTCTTAAAGAGCACAGAGATAGCCAGCCCTCCCTTTCTGTGAGAAGCATCAGCTCATCGCGTCAAGCCCCTGCGCCGTGCCCCCCCGCCCACCGGGACAGCAGTAGGCGGCAGCGGGGGCAGAGCGAGCCGAGTCCCGCAGGCCCGCTGGCTGTGGTCCTGGTTGTAGCTGAAAAAGAGTGATCCCGGAGCAGATCATTATGATGGTTCCGGTTGTGGTGATAGGAACACGCGGGCGCCTCGTGCGTCTCTAAAAAGCCCGGGACTGAGGCGAAGACTCGGTGTGTGGAACAGGTGGCTACTACCCGTCCTCTCTGAGGTAAGACGTGGCTTTGTGCCGCTGCGTGAGTGTCTCGGTGCCGTTAACGGTGATGATTAAGAGCAGTGCTGGGTCTATCTGTTACACCGTGTCGCCGGTGGCAGGGATGTGACTACAGCTGCAGGCGACCGTGTGTAAAGGGCACCAAAGCTCCTGTGTGCTCTGCAGGGCTACGGCTGAGCTAAAATAAGCAGTTCGCCTTTGAGTATTTATGTGAGAGGGACTGTTATTTGGAGCATAAAGCCTAAAATAAGATTTTTTTCTTAAGTTGTTTTAGATTTTATGAAGGTTTCTACATAATTTACAGCACTATCACTGAAAACAGAACTATGTTGACTTGGCTGTATGATGTCTATTGCATGCCATGACAGGAACCGGGTAAAATAAGTTTAACGGACTAAATTACTATTAATAAAAGATAGAACCAACGCCAATGTGAACAAAACGGACAAGGAAACAAAATGGTACTTGCAGAACCATGAAGTCTACCAGGTGAGGGTTTTTAGACAGACGCAGGTTTGGAAGACCATTTAATATGCATATCCTACAAATGCTATAGGCTTCTACAGAACCAGGCGTGGCCATGTTTAGAAGTATAAGGGCTGAGGGCATTAGAAAGTCTTAAGCAAGTATGCTGAATCTGAAAATACATGTAGGCCTACTTTCAGCAGTCCTGCATTCTTACATGTTTTGAGTATTGTTGGGCTTATTATTCCCTCCCCCTTCACTGGGAGTGTGTTGTACAATTGACTTTGAGAATGCTAATGTCATGACTCTGTCTCCCAGGGGTCTTTGCAGTGCTGTCCAGTCCAGATGGTGACTTCCCCAGGTAAGGCTACAGGTACAGGCATGCTCACTGATTCACTTTTAAACCTTGTCATTCATTTCAGTTTAGCACATTTCATACAAATCACCAGAGAGCGCTTAAAAGCTCTGCCCTGGGGCTGTCTCTGATCCTCACTGTTCACCTCAGGTTCGGCTCTGGGCCAAATGACTGAAGGCCTTTGAGCGACACTGGCTTTATTTTGCTACTGGATTTTATTTGAAGAATAAAACGGCCAGATTCCCTGTACATTAGCACCGTCATAACAACCTGATTGCTGTTAATTAAAGTTTCATATGTTTTTGTCTGTGTTAGTCATCACTAAAACTTGATCAGGGCATATCTCTGCAGATCATACCCATACCAGACTTTGTCCCTTGAATCCTTTGTTTTAATTTATTCAAAAACCTTTATTATTCTAAGGGGACATTTAAAAATCACAATTAATTGCTGTTCTTTACTGATTTTCCACACCTAACTGACAAACACTGAATTACTTCCTTTCTATTTCTTTCTTTTCTTTAAAAAAAAAAAAAATTCTTTAATAGTCAATGTAGTTATTGCACATTTTCCAGATATTGTGCTGGCCTAATTGAGACCATGATACATGCTCTGTCAGGACTGTGTGTCCTGGATGTGTGTGCGCTCTCTTCACACGCTTAGAGGAGTGCTCTCAGAGGCCCAGTTTCACTATCGGGCTAAACTGCCCCGTGATGGGAAAATATTGTTCAGGGAATGATACTTGAATAATTGAAAACCTAGCGTTTTAAAATTGCAGGGACTTACTGAGATTTCAGTCAAAGTTAGAGGCCACCTCAACAGAATATTCATTATTATTTAAGAATGGATACATCACAGTCACTCAGGCTCTGGGATGTGATGCTCGCTTTCTCCATTTCCCTGCCACAGTCTCTGTATCCATCTGTCTGCTATATTTACCATATAGGACCTTTGTACTGACTGTATGTTCACTTCTTTAATGGAATACATCTAGTGACAGCCACGGATAACAATCTGTTAGTAGACCCTGCATTTAAGATCAAATGTACCAAACAATGTATGTTCATGTAATGCAACGTCTGGTAGTAATTGAAAATTATTCAAATTCCACTCTTTACACTCACTGTGAGCAGTCTCAGTGTGGTAAAACCTTCAACAAATATCTGCCAGTTTCACAAAACGATGCAATAACATCACTCCATTGGAACTACAGATACAAATTCTATTGTATTAAAATGCAATAAGCAAATATACAGTTTAACCCAACATGATCAGACTTACACTTTACTGAGGTGGAATGCTCCAGGTGCATTTGCACTGACTTTAGGCTGTCACTAAAATGTACTGGTGACATGTGCTATATATGCAATTACCTTTTTGTCATTTCCACTTATTTTCTACAGTCATATCTTTTTTTAATGAAGCACTGATGATAAATCTCCCAGGTATCTCTGTTTCCTCCCACATGGAGCGCTCAGAGAAAGTAGGAAGCACTGTTATTACCTGTCCTAGATGGTTTATGTATGTGTGTAGAGATCCCATGACTTTGTTGTGTTCTGGTTGGGTTTCGTCTTTATGTAACTGCGAGGAATAATTTCATTCTGTTCGCTCAGGGAAAACAAATTAAAATCTGACACCTCTTTGCACTGCCTCCGTATGCTGCCCTCATGATGTCAAGAGATGACAAACGTGCTAAATATATCCTCTGTGTTGAAAAGTGAGAAATATTCTGGTGAATTCGCAACTAGGAAGCTGTTTATGTGATAAAATACTATGTTTAATTAAAAAGAGGAAACATAGAGGAGACATATTTGGGAGAACAAAAAGTCAGGTGTCTCTGTTCATCCGTGTCATTAACATCCTCATTGTGTCTTGTGTAGAAATGTTGGAGTGCTTGGTAGCAACCTTAAAACCCCATATTATCGATTGGATTGGTATTTTCTATAAACAGTAAACCAATTGGAATATCAGTCTATTTGGATGTTATGAACTAAATTGATTTTGTCACTGTATTGCTCTTTCTACAGATTTGTTCATATAACAGCATGTCTCTGTAGGGCTTCTGTAGGTGGTCACACACACACACACACACACTGCACCTTTAATGAATAGCAATGTTAACAAATGCAGTGGAATGAGGTCAGATGAAAAATAAATAAAATATCCAGTTATTTGTTTATTACATTAAAACACTTGGTCCTAAGGCTTTATGAAAGATTGTGTGCTCAAAAAGAAACATGAATGTGCTTGAGCTCTGACAGTGCTTAGTATATCTACTCTTGCTTCAGTTTGAGGCTCATTGTGTCCGCTCTAGGAGTAAGAACAGAAAGTGATATAACTTAGACAAAAGCAGAGAGTCTTATTTATCAAAAACATAGTATTTACTGATATGCTCTATGTTCAACTATACACATAAGTGCTTACAGTACTAACACAGGCCACCTACGATCTGAACATGCACAAAGCCTATATTGGGGAAAAAAAAGGCAAGTTTGAATGAAATGTTTTAATAGCAGTTTTAGCCACATAAGTGTAAACTAATGGTAAATTCAGCCAAGTGCAATAATATATTATTGTTTATTGGACTTTACATTTTGTAGTCAGTTTATTGACACTGACGTACTTATCAAACTGGAACCGTTTCACTTGACTGGTTGTCACTTGTTACTGTCCACACAGCTGTCAGAATCACAGTCAGTCTCTGAGCGGCCATGCAAACAAATAACAAAAGGGAACAGAGCAGACAGTTTATTCATCTAAATATTTGGACACACAAACAACAGCCTACAGCAGGGTGACCTGGACACTTGAACACTAAACATCTCTTTCTGTCTTTTTTTTTTTTTTTACATCATGAGTCATAACACAATTTCTAACCTCATGGGAACATGTCAACTCAACAGAGACAGACCACAGACCTTCACTTAAGCTCTAGGTCTTATTTGTGAAGCTTATGCACAGTACTACTAATGAACCTGCGAGCGACTGATGGGTGGAAAGGTACAATATACTCACTGAGTAGAGGAGCACTGCTGATGGAGTAAGTGGGTAGTAGAAATGAGAGGAAGAGCAGAGAAGCACAAACTGGTCTGAGCATAGAGACTAGAGCTGGAGAGGTGGAGAAAAGTGGAGGATAGAGACTCCACTTGGCTTTTAACAACATTATCCTGGTGTAGATAATTTAGCACAATGACGAAATGGAGAATGGCAGAGTGGGGTCTGTGTGGGAGGACCTCACATTCACTCTTTAGCACAGCAGCACACTCACGAAGAGCCATGATACCGGCTCTATCAAGATATCATCCTGTGCTTGTGGGGGTTTTTTTTTAAGAAAGGAAAGAAAGAAATTACAGGCATTCATACAAACATGCACACACAAAAGAAACAATTATAAGTACAGTACATATGCATAAGAACATATACTATAAAATGTGTTGGGCTGGTGGGCTTATATAGCCCCTGAGGCTGTGCCAGGGCATGGGCACGATTGTTGCAGTGAATGCTTTGATCTGTCTCAGAGGTGCTGGGATTTGCCAGAGAGGTAACCTATAGCAAAATCGTAAGTGGGCTACGCACACACTCGTAGAACTGTAGTTACATCAGGTAACTATAATATTACAGGTACAGGTTGTTTCAAAACGGATTAATTAGCTGTAGTGCATATTAAGAGTTTGTGTGTTCAAAATCATGATCATGTTTGGATGAAACCGTCTCAATAAAGCAAATCATTATGTCTCATTTTATCCAGTAGAATCCCTTTGCTGCTTCAATGGGCATATTTTTGCACAGAACTCAACTGCATTGGTTGATTGAACTTCATTAGCTGCCTGCTTCTATGCGCTTCCATAGTATAATTGCTTCCTTGCTAATTATATTTTATAGCAAGTAAACTGTAATTGTCATGGAATATTTTGTCAGAGGAACCCACATGGAATTAAGAGTATTACCAATGTATTAGTAGTGTCTTTTTTCAAATAAATGTTTACTCAATTTTAAATCAACTTTTAAATAAAACCATTACGACTGCTGTGGGCTGTGTAGTGGGCAAATAAACAAAGAACAGAAAGCAGGTGGTTCTTGCTGCTCCTGCCACCAGGTGCATGCTGGTCCAGAGCCTGTGCTATAATCAGCTACCTGCATCACCTACTGTGACTGTCAGCCCTGAGCAAGAGGCAGGGGCCTGTCACTACACCATCCAAACCCTCTGCGACTGGCTGGAGCGGATCTGTAGGAGAGTGTAACGAGGAAGAGTCTACAGTAGTTTTAACTCAGTATCATCATGTTTAGTAAATGACGTTGATACAGCAGTGATGAAAAAGAAGCCTCAAATGTTATCTGCTTATTGAGGTAACATGTTGTTCATTCACATGGATTATCTCTGAAATACCTAATCAACTTGAAGAGAAGATAAATAAAGTCATTAGTAATTACAGGTTGTGTTGAAATAGATCTCTGCCAAAGGTCCACATTCATACGCTCTGCAGCTTCTGGACTATTTTCTGCAACTAGCTACTGCCAAGTCAAAAAAAAAAAAAACATTCTAGTATTTATTTGACTCATTTATTTCACTTTCACTGTCTCTGAAGCCCAGTATCTTTACTGTAGTTGTGCAGTGTGGAAAAGCACATATATATTTAAATTTCTGAATGTTTCTGAAATAGGTTATTACATGCATATTTAAAGACAATCAAATTCTATGAAATATTTCCATGACTTATTCCAATGACTTTTTATCTTGACTTATTACCTTGACGCTATTCTGAGTGAATAGCTGGAGCGTAGACAGAGATGCATGAACGCACAACAATTAGTATTTTCACAATGTACTGCACATATGCCTATAGCATTGAGACCCTATGGTTAGTGCTGCTGCAGTGTGCTAATCCACCTCCTCAGCATCCAGCCTAAGAGGTGCTGCTGGAATTCAACATAAAGAGGAAAGAAAGTGGAGTGTGCATTGGCTTTGTTCCTGATTTATTTTGGAGTAAGCCAGACCAAGCTTGCCTATAGGTATGTCTTTGCAAACCAGTAATTTCCTATTCATAAAATTACAAAATAGCATATCAACAGTAAAATGACTGTAATAATAATAATAATGGATTGGATTTATATTGCGCTTTACTCCCGAGGGACCAAGGGACTCAAAGCACTTACAGTCTGTCCATTATTCATTCATACACAGTCACACTGGTGATGGTAAGCTACAACTGTAGCCACAGATGCCCTGGGGCAGACTGACAGAGACGTGGCAGCCATTTTGCGCCTACGGCCTCTCCGACCATCACCACATACATTCACTCAACATTCATACGAGGCAAGGTGGGTCAAGTGTCTTGCCCAAGGACACAACGACAGTTTTTTGAATTGTGGGGAGAGCGGGAATCGAACCCACTACCTTCCGGTTGAAGGGCAACCGCTCTACCACTGAGCTACTGCCGCCCCAGCTGTAGCTGTAGCTGAGGTGGGTGTAATTAATGAAGCAGTGAGTGGCACAAAAATACGCAGATCCCTCGAGACCAAGGCTGTCTTTAAACTCGACAGGAAACATTTCATCTCACTTGTCAAGCCACCAATTGGGTCAACAGAGTCTTTTTCCCACTCAAAGATGCCCCCTGGGTAAATGGTAAAGTGCCAGTTTTACTGCTTGCTCTATTCTGAAGATAAGCCTACTTAGAATTGAATACATGTCTACAGTGTGCTAATGTTTTATGCTGTTCTGTAACTGATCAGGCCCACTCGTGTGTTTGTGCAGGAGTTCCAGTGTAAGCAGTGAAGGCCTGTAGTGGTGTCCTTCTCCTGAGACTCACCTCTGGATCTCCTGTTGACCTCTGATGTAAACACCTCTCTTTGCTTACACCACGCGCAATACTGTACCTGCAGGGGCCAAACTGTTCTTCGTCAATGTCTTTAACCTCTGCAAACAACAAAGAACAGTTAATACTAGAATATACAAACTGGTTCATAGTTTGAAGAAAGACCAACAAGCCAAATAAACAAAAACCCCAAGACATCAAAGTCTGGTGTTTACTAAGTGGACATGCACAGTGTCATACCAGAGACAGAATTAGAAGAACACTGTGTGACACTCTGTATGCATGTACTGTATGTGCTGCAGAAATAGACAGTAGAAGGAGGACATGTTTCTTTCTACACTTCATGCACTAAATCTGTGAGAGCTGCACAAGTGCTCTACATTTTAGTCACTCAGAAGTTAAGCAGTCTTTTCAGTTGACTGTTAGCGGGCCGTCTTGTTCACAGTGGCATGTTTTCTTGTAGTTTGATGCACCAGCCAGGTGTGTGACATATGAGCCAGTCTTTCTCATAACAGCTGCATGTCGGACAAATCAGCTGCACTTACATCATTATGCTACAGCAGCTCATTCTTTTTCACTTTGTTGTCTTTGCAGGCGTTATAGAAACCTTTGCTGGATGTAAGTATGTTACATATTTCCTTGTGAATTACTGTTATAATTACACAATGTTTTTATGTTTGTTTTTTATCTCTTTGTGTCTTTGAAAATGGCTCCTGTAAAGGTTTGATGGAGAGCTGGTCGAATGTCAGCAGGAACTATAGTAATATCTGGAGGAATACTGGCCGGAGTCATACTGCTGTGCATCATTGCAGTGCTCTGTTACTGTAGACTCCAGGTAACAATGCACTTCACTTTATTTTACATGTTATCTCCAAAAAAGTCCATAATTATCTTTTTTCAATAGTTTTGAAATTTTAATTGTGTTTATCGTATTTCAGTGCATATGACTTATCTACAGTATTTGTTATGGTTGTTAAAGTGCGCACAGCTCATTATCATAAATATTTTGTTTCAAAGACAGATGTATATTATAAAGTAATTTAACACACCTCTGCCCTGTCTCCAGTATTACTGCTGTAGGAAGAATGAGTCGGAGGTGGACATTGGCTCCATGGGGGCAGACCCACTCTCTCATTTCCCCTGTAATGCCTGCGCCGCACTGGAAATGGATGGCACAGACATCACTCCGGTCTCACTGGACCAGCTGGGCACAGGGTCCCCCCACAGTCACTGCCCCTCGTGTTCTCCTGGACTCTCAGACGGCCTGCCCAATGGGGGTGAGCGCCTGGGCTTCCACACCTACTACGAGAACCCGTCTTTGTCCCTCCCCCAGTGTGCCGACCCGCAGGCCTCCCCCTCGTTGAGTTTTTATGGCTCTTCAGACATATTCCCTCCCCCGCCCATGTCCTACAGCACAGACGTCTGACCTCTGCACTCACATGAACATGAGCACACACTGCACATGCTTGCAAAGAGTCAGCGGTCTGTCTCATCTAAAGCACAGGAGGTTACCAAACATTTTAATAATAGTAATCATGAGAATTATATTTTATGACACCATACATCAATCAAACCCAACTTTTACAAAGGCTCACTGAAAGAGATACAATTTTATTTGAACAAAAAGTAAAGCTGATTCAGAGGGACGTAAGTTTGTGTTTCCAGAGCCTACTCCAGAAACGGAAGAGTTTTTTTTTTTTTTCAGTTTCCTTCTGAGCGCAGCTAATTCTGAGAAAAAGGAATTACATTGTGAAATAAGACTGAGTGACGCTAAAATAAAGCATTTGATAATGCTCTGTAGTTTTCCTTCAGGACAAACACTATGTTCAGACTAATATGCCCCAAATGAACATTTTTCCTTTTTATACATATATAATGCCTCTGCTAAAAGATATCCTTCTTCTATTTCCTTCTCCTTCACTTTTCTATTTTTAAATTGATTGTGTCACTTTTCTGAAGAATGTTTCACAGTTGCACTGAGAAGAAGGGATGATGATGAAACCTATAGCTCCTTTTTGCTCCTTTTTCATGGAACTAGTGAGATTTTCTGGCACATTTATGCTCCACCAGCAAAAAGGCAGTTCACATTCCCCTTTTATGCTTCGTCCTGGTGTTGGGTAAAAATTTAACTTGCTTCTAGAGTGATGCATTACACACATCACAAGCTCCCTATGCAATGGGAAATGTGCCATTTTTACACCTAATATGACATTGAGTTTGTGTAACTCCCATGCTCGAGCCGTCTCATGTGGGATAAAGATGGGACCCCTTCATCCCCCCCCTGCATGTTTTATTATCTGGTCACACATAAGACAGACAGTAATATCTTGTAACAAAAAGGGAGATTATATGACCAACTAGTGAAAGGTTCTATGGAGCAGTTGTGTGCACACAATATTAATATCTGTGTCCACATTCACACAATAGTACAAGTGAAGGACAAAAAGTGTAACCCCCCCCACACACACACACACACACATGCCCCCACCTCACTTTCTGCTATTACATGTTTCAGATTTCTCACTTTCCCCTCTGCGCAGCCTCATAGAGTCCGCCCCTCCGAGTTTTTGGCAACACTTTATTTTACACAACACTTTATACATCATCTCATACAACCTCATTAGGTACAACCCTGTGTAACAAACTGTAATAACATACCCCTAACCCTACCCTACTACAATATGTTACAGTTTATTACACGAGGAGGTAGATACAATGAATCAAGTGTAGTGTAAAATAAAGTGTCACTCAGTTAGTTTTTTTTTCTTCTGAAAGCCACGACAAGTGGAAGGGAATTAATTGTACTGTTTTTGGGGATGGCTCATATTTCTTTATCTAAAGAAAGATGACAAACTGGTAGCTCAGCAGTGTCTTCCATATGTGATAATGTAATGACTTTTTCACTTCTATGGGTATGTTGTGATAGAGAGTTTGTCCAAGTGAAAATAGAATACAACACATTGAGGCACAGTTGTGGTTCAGTTTTCTATTTGTAGTAAAAGCCATTGCATCTACTACAGTAGTGTCTCAACAGTATGTGTCTGGGTCTCTTTTTAGCCTCAGCACTAACGTATGGACAAAACCTGCCTATTTCTAGAATGATTTTGGATCATTGTGTTTCAGTGTTTGTACAAACATTATTATAACTTAAATGAAATGTGATCTGATGGAAATGTGTTGCTGGTAATTGTAACCAAATTTGTATGAATTATGTATGAAAACTATTAAACACATTTATGATACATGATTCATATTGTCAGATGATGATGTCACAGCTTCCATTTCACTGGACACGGCCTCGAAATCAAAACGTAAAGTATATAAAGGCAAAGTGCAGTGACTACATTTTTTATCAAAAATAAGTTTAGACTGAAATTGAGTTTCACACTTTGTCTATTTTGGAGAAACCCCACATGCTTGTTGTTGTTTTGAAATGTAGATACTTGCTTGTGTTAAGCTGGAAATTAGCTGGAAATTACTTCAACATAACTTTGTTACTTTCTTGGTCAGTAGTAAATAATACTTTAATGTCAAATAATCCAATTGAATCCCCATATTGAGGCCAATATGTCAGGATTATAAAATGATGAGGGTTTTAAAGTATTTGAAACTTGTGTGTGAACAGAAAAAAGAGCTCAGTGTAATTTTAGTCTGAAGGCATATTTACTGCACTGTCTTTGGATGGCCATATATCTCAGTGTCCACTATAGCTGTTCATTTACCGGTAAGTTACATCTGGGTTCTCAAATAACCCAATTTCCCTCCCAATATTTTTCTTTTCTTCTCAGTGACTAAGATTTTATAGCATTTTGTGATCATTTGACCTTTGAGCAGGGTACTTACATGAAGAAGAAGACACAATGTTTTACAGATGCTACATGCTTCCTTTTTTGGGGGGAGAAATAAATATTTGTAATTGCCTGGACTTTTTGGTCTGTCTTAACTTGACTCTAGAAGTTGACAAGAAGAAGAGAGTCTAGTTTCTGTTTAGGTAAAGGGAAGTGTGTGTCAGCCACAAAGAGACAAGAAACTGTTGTGGAATCCGAGACATATGAGTAGCAGTGCTGAAGAGCTACTGTAAATAGGAAGTGAGATTTGTTTTCTTCTTTCAAGATGAGGGCAATGAAGGAAGTCGTGAGTGTGACATTTAGGGACAGTTATGACAATGACTAATGCATGACACGTAGGAACCAATGAGAATAAAATTACTGACAAAAAAAAAATCATGTTTGATACAGAAGGTCTGTGTGCCGAGTGAAGTGGGAGTGATCCATGGTGGGTGTGGTTTTCAGCTTGTTGTTGTGGTGTCTACATTCATGTACTGGTATTCTCTCACTTGACCTGCTCAGCCTGTTTGCCAACACGTAAGACTGCTTAGTCCAGACACCACTATTATAAACCACGCAGCACACCCTCAGCAACACTCAAATACCAAATACAGGGCTCCCACACTTTCTGGAAGACCTGGAATATACTTGGTTGGTCTCTAGTCCTGGAAAGAAAATTTGTAAAATGATATGAGAAATTATTTAAAAAAAGTATTTAAATGACCTTAGATTTACAATATTATACACTGTTTGTATAACCTTCTGCCTTGTGCCCCTGGAGTCTCTAGAGTCTCTTTTTTTCTTTCAAAATGTAAAAACACCTCTGTTGACATGTCTGCCATGTTTAGTCACCACTTGATACAGAGTTACAACCTGTATTATATTCAATAAATCCCAGTTTTATTGTTAAAAGGATGACATTACAAAGTTTCTAGCAGTATGGCTCAAATGCAACAGAGAATAGAAACAATGATGGGTGCAGTGGGTGTGCCTCTCAGGTCTCATGTAAAGCCTGCTCAACCTGTGCAGTTCACACCTGACACCCTCACTGCTAGCTGTAGTTGTACAACCTTTGGACCGGCAAGACGGTGTACTTCAAAGGACGGAGTGGACTTGGGCCTGGTTTATGCTGTTTGCAGTCACGCAGAGCAAAAGCAAAAGCACTTCAACATTGATCTTTGGCTCACCCTGAGATGCTGCGTTGAGTCCGTCCATGTGCTTTCCTCTGTCAAGGCCTGACAGAGTGAAACGTCCCATGTGAGGATTTGTCTGTCCCTGCAGAAGAAGGCCTAGCTGGTCTGCAACTGGGACCAGCAGCAGGCCTAGTTTGTGTGCAGAGGTGAGTGCTGCCAACTAGACTACTACTTACTTATTTATTACTTCTATAGGGTGATTTTTTATTTTGTTACATTTAACAACATTTTGTTAGCCTAATTTTATTTCTACTAGTCTGATTTTGCATAGAACCCTTTTGAACAGTGCTTCATTAGACGATATCAGAGCTGGGAAGTATCTACTAAGGACCACTTTGACTTCTGCTTGGGTCACTTTAGACAGTTAGACAGCACAATATATAAACAATAATACTATAACTGCAATAATATTGTTGTCTACCATGAGACAGACATTCAGCCTTTCTGTGCCAAAATAATTGTTCATCATAGCCTGTAGTGAAACTGATGCAACTAAATATAAAAGTAAAGTAAGTCCACAGTTGTATTTCTTTATGTCATAATTCAATTTATCTTTTACTATGCCGTGGGGGACGTTGAAATATTACAGCCTATATTGTTATTAAATACTAATCTCACGTTTACAGTACTTTTTCTCCCAGCAGAACTGCACTGCTCCATCCTACACTGGTTGTGTGCTGTGTCGAGGTCCAGGAGGTGGTTGTAGCGGCTCCCTGTCTGCCTGGCTGAGCACAATGATGCAGGAGGTGTCTGTCATAATGGCTTACAATGCCCAGCTTGCAGAAGAGATGAGCGAGGAGGAGATCCTGGCCTGTTTGGTGGAAGAGTCTGAACCCCACTTTACAGTAAGACCATAGCAAACGAAAACATTACAGGCAAAAAATATCATTCAAGTTAGTCACTTTATTATGGGCATACACATTAGCAAGCAATGGCTATGTAGTAAGTCTTAATGACTATTTTTGTTTGGCCAATCAGTGTCAACTCTGTCTAAAGCCTGTATACACTCGGCCCCCCTATACTTTCTCTTTTATACTTTCCCATTTCTCTGCTTTGACTGATGTGCCTCTGAGTAGGCCAAAAGTAATTGATGTAGACTAAGCGTGAGAATAACTTTAGCCCGCTGTAAAACTGACACACCAGTTTGATGGAGTGTAACTCAAGATAGAAGAAAATGATTTTTCATATGAGATCTGAGTTCCTTCCTCATGCTATGATTCCTTAATGCATTCTAAATGATCGTTTTGCTTTATGTGCGTCTCGCAGGCTTATCTTATCCTTATCTGTCTCTTCATCTGCTTTGGGCTTGTTTCGGATTTGTCTCGCTCAAACTGCATCCGGCACCACATCTGTTCAGAGCAGATAGCCCTCAAACATGACACTCTGTGCTCATTCTTGTTGTTTAATCAGCCTCGACATTTGCCCGCAGGTCCCCACAAAGAAGGCCCAGCTTTGGGAAAGTCGGCTTCAGATAATGGACGATGAAAAGGAGGACCCCCTGGAGAAGTATCTGGTAATAAATCTTCCAAAGAGATAGAGTTATTAGACTGATACAGCAGCTCACACAAACAATGTCTCATGTTTTAATTAAATTACAGCAGCCATTAAAAACGAAACAAATGTCTTCAAATATGAGGTGAACTTTAATGCAAGATGTGTGTGTGTGTGCTAAACATGTAACATTAGTTAAAGTAAATCTCACAACAGGAAGTACTAGCACTAGCTCAGGAAATGATCTCCCTCCCTTATTATAACAGTAGCTGGAGTAAAGGGTCAGAAAAGCACTGCTGCAAAGAGAATCATTCTGATGCCGTCTCAGGCAGACAGATCTTAATACAAGGTGTTTTTACAAGTCCAGATAGAGAACGGGTGGATGGAAATGGAAAGGGGCCTAGGATTAAATAAAATAAAAAAGTTGGCACACTATTGGCGTAAAAGAATAAAACATTGATGCTCAGGATGTTCTTACAGCAGTAGCATCAGTGCAGTTGTTCTGTTTTCCAGGAAGAGAACAAGCGTCTCCAGCAAACCAGCCTCCGCCTGGAGCAGGAGAACGATAACCTGGCCCACAGACTCATCTCCAGTAAGGTGGCCCTGAGGAGCGCTCTGGACCAGGTACAACACTGGCCTTTACACACTATGGTTATTATGCCTTAAGATTTCTACAGTCCTACCTGACATTTTTGTCCACGTTCAGTTATTGACATCATCATTCTTGGATAACCAACATTATTAACAGTGTTTCAGTTAAATTTCAAAGTCACCTGAAACAAACCTGTTCCACATGTCACAGTCGCTCAGTGTTTGCTGCACGCTCTAAGCAGCTAGGATAGACTTTAGGCCTCTGCGACCCAAAAAGAATAAGCAGTAGAAGGATTAATGATGATATGAGAGCATTTGAGGTGCACTTTTATTCATCTATTATATGCACACTCAAGTGAGTCTACCCTTTCTCACGTCAGAACCAGCCACTCAAGTCACACACTCAATGTTTAAATGTCAAATGCAAAATAATCTGCCCACCTTTATTAAAAATAAATATAGTGGACTTCCTAATGGTTCAAGTCCAGCACAGCATAAGCAGCGTAGACCTTAAATGCCATCTACAATATCAATATTCAAAGAAGATTAACACTCTTAGCAGTGTATGTCCAGTGATAGTTACGGTGTTGTGTGTGTGCATGCAGGCAGAGGACCAAGTAGACCAGCTGTCCAAGGACCTGTTCCTGACCAGACACAAGCTACAGGCCACACAGGACCAGATGAGGGGGAAGGAGGAGGAGTCGGTCATGGTAGGACTCAGTCAGATGGTATGTGTGGTGGACAGGGCTCAGAACACGTGCTTGAACACTTTGTTGTCATTCTGTAGTTAAAAGATGTTCTCCGGAGAGAGCTGGAGAAGGCCGAGCAGGATGTGCAGAGGTCGTCAGGCATCATCGCCGACTACAAACAGGTACCTGACTGTGACTGGGATCAGAGCAGCACAGAGAAGACAGTTAAGGCTGCATGCACGACTGAATATATGAATAAATATATGAGTGTTCCCTTTTCAAGCCTTGTGCCTTTTCTCTGTGACTCAGATTTGCTCTCAGCTGACAGAGCGTCTGGAGAGGCAGCAGGCCACCCACAGACAAGAGCTAGACTCCATCAAGGTGAGCACCACTTCCTTCAGTTTTCGTAGCCAGAGTTCCATGATAAACCTGGAATATAGATGTCTACTTTTTAGTGATGTAAAAGGGAAGACCTAAAACACTGTCTGCCAAAATGCACAGAGAAAAGAAAAAAGTCTGTGAACACTCTCTCTGTTGTCATCTGTATGTTTTTTTTTTTTTTCATAAATCAATTTTACTTTTACTGGAAAAGGAATTCACATTTTTGTGTTGTCCAGGAAAACATTTGATAAAGTGATAATGCATTTTTTGTTCCTGTTTTCCTTTTAGATTAAAGGTGGGTTGTGTACTTTTTGTAAATTCCAATGAGATTTATTTTAAAACTACAACATATTACACAATACACTTCAACTTTGGTACTCATAATATCCAGAAAAGGGTTGGAAAAGGGAAAATGTTTATGCACTGCTCACTGTGTGTGACCTAGAACAGCTAATGCCCTTTGTTCAATGGGGAATAAGGCCAAACCAGTCACAGTCAACCTTTCTTTATGTAGAATATAGTGAAGGCTTGCAGCAGCTGTTCACATGTGTTAGAGTCACTGGAGACGTCTGTGGAAGATCAGGGGGAGCAGCGGTCATCAGTGGAGGTCTCTGCTGTGGGACAGGACAGCAGCAGCACAGATAAGGAGTCCCTCAGGGCACAGATCCGGGAGCTAGAGCAGGAGCTGGCCCAGACCAAACTCCAGATGGTGGAGGCCAAGTGTAGGATCCAGGTAAAGCACTGCTCCATGTTTACTGAATAGCACTTTAGAAATACTCAAGACATTATTATTATCAACAACACATAACAAGTATTAGAATATTTAATGGGAATTGAAGAAGCCCAAAACAAGGGACTATTCTGCCCTTTAGAAGACGTTTATAAAAAAGTAATTTCAGTGTTATTTATGTGTATAAAAAGATAGTATAAACTGACAATGAAAACTGAAACTAAATGAGAAAAATGAAACTAACCGAAATCAACCTGAAAAGTGAAAGTAACTCTTATTTGGGTATTTTCCAGAGTATTACAGAATAACTGTCATGTGGCTACTGCAGAAGGTGCTGATTTACAATATCAGCCTCTGACAACACACACACACACACACACACACACATACACATACGCACAGACACACAGACACACACACACACACACACACACACACACACACACACACACACACACACACACGCACGCACAGTGTTTCTAATTTAAAAAAGATTAGATTTATGTGGCTCGGACATGAACAAAACTGATGCCAACCTGGGCTATTGAGCCTTTTGTGGTCAGTGAATGTAGCTTTAGACTTAGAAACAGTTGCTCCACCCTTTAAAAATAGTTATTTTGTCTTATTTGTTTATTTATTGTTTTAACATTTTAATGAGTGGTATTAGACTAGTTTTATAGTGTTTGTATATTATTTAGTTTTACTTACTAATACCTGTGAACATCAGTTGAGCGCTGCATTGAACTGTCATGGTGTGCTCTGTGAGCAACAGGAGTTGGAGCATGAAACGTGCGTCCTGAACACCGGTCTGCAGGAAGCCAGGAACAACTGGCTGAGCAAGGCCTTCACCTCACTGCGTTCCTCCAGCGGGGCCCTCCACCTCCACAGCGGGGCTCTCCACAGTGGCAGCGAGGCCAAAGAAGCCCCCCACATCATCACTAGGACTGGCCTGAGGACGCCGGCGTGGAGTGTTAAGAAGATCTCATGGCCTCACAGAGACCACCAGCCCAATGAGTGACTGATGAACTATCAGACTGATGATAACTCTGGCTGGTCCCGAGGAGCCACACCGCCCCGTGTAGAACCACTTCTTTCCTCTAGAGGACTGGCACAATGAGAAAGACGGGACCACCTGGGAGCAGCTTCCAGCTAGAGTTCTGGGACACGTACATATTTGTAAGCTGTTAGATTGGGAACAACACACTACATTTTTGGAAAAGCAGACCACAACACAACACAGGGATTACTATAAATAACAATATAAACAGGGCAGCAAAAATGGATTTTTAGTATAATCTCGCATGTCCAATTGGAAAATAATGCTTTAGTGATGTGTTAAGAAGATAACTACCCACCATTAAGCCATAGAAAAGATTACTAAACACAGTTTAGTTATTTAATACACATTTTATACATATGATAAGTAAGATGACTCCTTTATAGAAAACCCATTATGTGTGAGGTTTTATTCAGTAGTTGCTGCTCCTGTCTGCTTCTCCAAACTAGGGGTGTACCGACAGCCATCGATACCGCAACCACAATACCTCACTCCTTCCGAAAAACTGGACTGTTTCTTTACTACACACAGGTGCTTTCTTTTCTTTTTGCCGTTTTACTTTTCATTCCAAGTACTTTTGTAATTTATTCCATACTTCTTAAGTGTAAAAATAAAATATTTCTTGCCAAGCTGTGTCTTGAGTGGTTTGTTGTGACGTAAGACAACGCGTGGAATCCCCGTAGATGGAAAGTTGTAGTTCCTCTTTCATTCTGGCTTTTATTATGAGCAGCTGTAGTCCGTCAGAGAAGAGCAGGTAGGAGCAGTGTTGTTTCTGATCTTTGACTCAGAGACTGAAGGAGAAGAAAACACTGAGAAAACCATAAGAACAGAGGGTCTCGGTTGAACAGTTTGTAGTGCTGTGCACAGGTGGGTATTTATACTTATTACATTTACTCTACAAACTCTTGTGTGAACTACTTGATTTAATTGGACACATTTCTATTTAAAACATTTTGGTGTAATCTTTGTGAATATATTCCTAGTTACATTTTTACTACTTAACCACATAATAATAATAACAGTATCGATTTGTCGTTCTGAAGTAATTCTGAAGTAACATACTTCCACTTTGGTACAGATTTTGGGCTACTCTACCAACCTCTGCTGAAGCGCTGTCTGCTTTGAAGCTTATGATGGCTATGTTTGTCCCAGTTGTCATCCTTCTGTGTGTTCTGGAAGCTCAGGCCATGGACCTGCACAGATTCATGGTTATGTCCAGGAGTGAGTACCGGTCTGACCTCTATGTTATTTTTCTATGGGGATTACACAGAGAAACGATAAGCACATGTGTTTTTGAAATGCTTGTACAGATTGAATGGAGGTCTGAGGTTGATAATAAAAATGAAATTAAAAAGAAAGGACTGTCTGGAGAGATACTTAAATTAAGTGCGTAGCTGTATTCACACCACTCATTAGAGATATTAATAGATGTTTGGATTAAAATATAGGATTTCTTGAAAGGATTTAGTAAAGATCAACATACTTTTGTATCCTATAATATTGGATTTATTTCTTCCATCAGACGCTCATGTTGTTCCCAAAGTGAACTGCTGGTGTGCGAGTTACCCCAACCTGACCCTGTGCTCCTGGACGGACCCCCCCCACGCAATGCCTACACACTACATTGCAACATATAGGTACAAATCCAAACGTCTGTGACTCATGGTGGTTTCCTTTTGCATGTGAGTAATCTGTTTCTGTGTTTTTACTTAGTGAGCGGCAGAGACAGCTTGTGACCAAGCCGTGCAATATAACCCCTCCTGGACAGCTGACCCCAGGCCTGTCTCCATCTGCCCACCAGGTACCATCACTTCAGTATTCAACATCCCAGAATCTTTTCAAAATGAACCATAGACACACGAGAGTCTTATGAGTGACTTTTATTAGTGCAGCTGTCCTGGTGACTGTATTTCCAGCAGTACATTAAATCTAATCAGATGGAATTATGAGCTCAAGAAAGACAAATAAAATTGGTTTTCATATTAATAAGTACGGTCAAACTGACAACATGTGTGCTGTATGTTTAGCTGTGGCATTGCCATTTACCGGATCTGAAGCTGCTCACTGACTACATCCTGAATGTGACTGCAGTTTATCCGAACGGCAGCAGCTCCCACTTGTCCAGTTTCATGGTAGAAGACATTGGTAAGTTACATATTGTTGCTTTGACACATTTGTTTATCTGTACAGAGTGGGCTAACTGAGTATATGCTTTTAGTTAAACCTGACCCTCCTGTGAATGTGCAAATATCTCAACAAAATGCCAAGATGCTTTTGGTGGAATGGGAGCCTCCCTCTACATGGGCAAACATGGACATCTTCCCACTTAAATACCAGATAAAGTACCAGTGGTGGCTCAGGGGCTCTATGAAGTCTGTCAATGTGAGAACTACCTCCTCCTCAACACTTTGTAGTAACTGTAGACCTACTTGATTCAAGAACTACTGCAATGTCATATGACTATATAGATTTATGAATGCATAATCATGTCTGCCATGTTGTGTCGTGCAGCTGGGTCCATTTGAAAGCACCAAAGTCTCGCTCAAAGGCCTGGTGAGTGGAAGGATGTACCAGTTCCAGGTGTGTGCTAAAGAGATTTTGGGTCTGGGCTACTGCAGTGACTGGAGTTCTCCTGTCAATCACACCATCTCCAGAACAAAGCCTTAGACCCTCACTGTAGACCACGGACTTCTGTCATAAGCAGAGGTGGCTGTGATTATATTGATTAATTTATTTAAGAAATAAATGCAAATATGTATTATTTATTTGAAATGTTATGTATTGTTTAATATGTTATTTAATTCATAAGTGTTATTCATTTCATTTGTGATGTGTTGATGTTTTTTACATGATGTCCTCTACATTTTATGAATTATTTATTTTTCAATGTTTACACTTAGAGCTACACCCTTAATATTATTAAATTGCTTTCTTTTTTATTTGTTGTCTCAGAGTTTACTTAGCTTAAGGTTGCTAAAGAGTGCATACTATGTTGTTTTAAAGGTGGAGTGTATTGTTTCTGGCAGCATCCAGTAGTAAATGGAAAATGGTGAGCATTTAGATACGGTAGTGCTTTTTTTGTACCCTTCTCGATTACCCAAAGTGCTTAAATTATGCTTCCATGTAAGCGCTGTGGCACACCTCACACTTCTCCTTCACACAGCCTGTAAACCCCCGACGGCCTGCAGTTGGTTAAGAACAAAACAACTGAAAATGAATCATATGACAAGGTCACCAAAGACTAAAACAAAAATGGAATTAGTTCATTAATGTCCAAAGCCTACATGCAAAATTCTATGTTCTAAAAAAGAATGTATTCGTTGTCATATCAACATCCCCATTTCATATTCATTTTTTTAGTAGCTGTAAAGTTAGGTACTTTTGCTAAACAAAAAACAGGAATCCAAATACTTCAACACTTAGAGTCATCATAAACAAATGTACAGTTGGTCTATTTTAATTTAATTAAAAATTTTCAATTGACATACAGTATGTGCAGATGCCACTTTCTAGACCACTGTGGTCTGCTGCAGCCTGGGAAAAAAGAGCTTTCAGAGACTTTTAGACATACTTTTTATTGAAATGATAAGTAGTTGCAGATGCATCACTGTGTGAACAACAACATTAGAAACAGTCAACACATTAGAGTCCAATGTTTGTCATTTGACCACATCCACCACAAGAGGAGTGACGAACTCCGAGTGTCGGATCCCCATAGTGAAGGAGGGTTTTTTAGGCAGGTGCATGTAGAACTTTTCAGGACTGTATGTGCCAGGCCCGGGGATGTCTGAGGTGTAGTTGGGCCTCTTGGTGCGGGGCTGCATAGAGAAGGAGGGCTGGCGCTGCCGGTAGATGTCTGTGTGGGTGCCGTGGTATTTGGCGGGGCCAGGGCTTTTGGAAAGGTCCTCAGAGGGGCCTCCCACAAGCCTCCGACCTGAGAAGCTGAAGCTGGCACTGGCAGGTTTGTGCGGCACTTGGCTGCCTAGCAGGCTGGGCAGGACATATCTGAGGATGAAGCCGAGTTAAGGCTTTAAGCTAAATTAATCTGCACTCAAGACGTCACTGCATCTTTTTTCATTGCATTTATTTATTTTGAGCAAACATGTATACAAATAAAAATGAATAGCAAGTACAACAGCGAAAATCTTATTCATTCATTGTTTTCTGCTAATCCAGTGGTGGGATTTCAGTCAAAAACAAAAGAACAACAAAAATCCACACCCTCATTCTGTTCTTAAACAAAACACTTTGACTGAGAGGGTGTAGGCTGAAGTCTCGACCTATTTTGCCTTCCCCTTTTACCATTGGAAAAAAAAATTAAAATATACATTTTTTATAAAAACAACAAAGCAAAACACAAAAACACAAAAAAGACCACAACAGATTCACAATTAATAGAAAAAAAAACAGAAAAAACAGGTATCATTCCATATTCATTCATTATTACGTGTACAATTCGTTATTACGATATAGTATATTTGTTAAAATTTCTAGTTTTATATGAAATAAATAGTGGTAATGTTGCTGCACCCTTTACACCACAGTCCAGTCGGTTCCACAGAATCACACCACTTTGAGTTACTGTATCTTTAAATTGTATTCTCCCCTTAAATTATACCCCCCCTCTCTATTTGTTGTTGAGCTTTATATATTAATAACAAGGTTTTTTTTTTATTTGACTAAGTCTTCAAGTGTGATTTTAGGAACAGTGTGTTAGTATGATCTCTAAATCCCACATTGTGTACAGTCCTGATGGCTTTTTCCTGGAGTCTAAATAATGTCTCTAAATGGCTCTTAAAGGAATTTCCCCAAACTTCAATAGAATAATTAATATACAGTAGGATGAGTGAACAATATAAGATGGAGAGAGCTTTCTGATGCAGTTCTTATCTACACCTGACCATTATCACAATGCTTTTAACCATTTTTTAACAAATATTAGTTATTTGTGGTTTCCAACTAACATTGTGACTGAGGTTCAAACCCAGAAATTTATACTCTTTCTATTTTTCATTTATCATTATCTCTGTTTGTTCATCTTTTCTATGTTTTCCAAAGAGCATCATTTTTGTTTTTGTTATATTTATTGACAATTTATTACTGTTGAAACAATCCTTCATTTTGTTTAACTCTGCTGTAATCTCAGTTACCATTTGACATAAGTCATAACCTGAATACACTACAGTAGTGTGCTTTAGATGTGAGGTAACTCGGGACAATTGTTAATGCTTTCTAAATAATATTATATTAGGGATGTTCAAACTGATATGCTTTAGCCTGGCATCATTTACCTTTCTATTCTACTCCATCAGTGACTGATTAGCACAGGCCTACCTGTTGGGGGCTGGGATGTCGTCCACTGTGCGGTATCTGGTGCGGGTGCTCATGGTGTAGGATGGGGGTCTGCGGTGGGCGTTCACAGGTGGGGCCTTCTCTGGACTGTAGGCGCCTGGACCTGGAGTCTGGAACAACTGGCCTACAAAAACAAAATTGAATTGCACTACACTTTACTCACCAGCCTAATATATCACCCTTTAAATCTATGAAATAAGAATAACTGCTCTCTGATGAACAATGTGCCCAGCTCACCATTTACTCCACTGTGTGAAAGTGAGTGGCACACTTCAAATCCACAGTACAGCAGCAGCTCGCACCACTTTTATTTTGAAAATACAGCCTCTATCTGAATGGTAGCGCTCAATCTGATTTATAATTGTGCAGTTGAGGAGTGGTGTTAAACAGAGAAGAGCATGTCAGTGGTTTACATAATGTCGAAGTATAAATATGGAAAATGCATTATCATCCTAATACAAGGCGGGCACTGTTGTGTTTAAGTGTCTCATACACTGAGACACACTAGTTGACTGTCTGCCGTCTGTGGTGTGAGGTCTCACCAATGCGTTTGCCTCGACCTAGGATGGAGTAGGACGGGGTCTGCATCCGGCCGAACCTGGTCATGTTGGCATCAATGTTGTACCTCGGCCCAGGGCTCGAGTCAACAGACACCACTACAGGAGCAAAAATGATTCAGTCACTCTTACGTTTAAACACCTTTATTTTATGGCCTGCACAATATCATTCAAATAAACTGAAATGACATACATAAGCAATATATTATATTTAAAAGCTTAAGCAGCAATAATGTGTATTAATACATGCAATAATGTAGGCATTCCATTTTCTGGGCATTCACACACTAAACACTTTCACACTTAAACAATTTTCTTTACGTAGTTATAATAATGATGATTCTCTCAGAGCTCAGTGTCTTCACACAGAGGTCAGGTATAATTAGTGAGTGGTTGTTGCCTGGAATGAGCTGTGTGTGTGTGTGCTGAAAGCGTTCAAACCGTGCAGCAGCTCTGGCCAGTCTAGCTCACTCACTGGCGCTGCTCATGCGGCTGTGGAAGGTGTAGGCCGGGCTGCTGGGCTTGGTGAAGTCATGGTTCATGTAGCCCACAGTGGGAGGGAGTGCGTATCGTCCCGGGCCTGGACCTGATGGAATGAACATAATATTACACTCAACAGCCACCCACCACTCTCCATCACTCTGATCATTCCCATATGAAGCTTATTTTCTATGGTTATGCACTTTTTGTCCTTCCTCTAGTTGTTTATGAATTAATTCTAAACAAAGAAGTGTAGAAATGTCTGTATAATTCTACTACGCAGTTTAATATAATCCATATGAAAGGAAATACACACTTATTACAAACACAGACTACACTGACCTCGCTCCCGAGCAGAGATGATCGGCCGTTTCTTGACCACTTCCTCCATTCTTCTCCAGAAGACAGTCCTCTTAGTGTCTTTGTGTCCTGCTCTTTGTGTCCCTGTCACTTCAAGCACTTCCTTTTCTATGTGGCTCTCTCAGTGTGTTTGAGGCCCAGCCGAGTGAATTATACATGACCGCAAGCTACAGAAACCCTATCTTCAACAAGGCCCCAAACCGCTACACTCCTCCTCCTCCTGGGTCCTATCAGGACAGTGAGGAGCAGAGGTGCTGGCTGATTTTTAAATAAGCACCTATAAGTGTTCAGATTTAAGAGGCAGCCTCAATATGTTATAACTAGAATTATAACTTGCACGCAGAGGCTGCATCCAACTGTTGTCCACACTGTTATGCTTGTCGCTCTATTCTCAGGCACTGTCTTACTACAGTTAACGTCCAGAGTATATGGTGAGACACTTATCTTCAGCCCATATGATGTAACTAACAACTCAGAACACAGTATTAAAAATGAACGACGTTTAGCTGTAGTGCTGTCATGGTAATTATCCAAAGCAGGTGGCAGTGAATTAAACAACTGTGACATTAACTACACACTGTTAAATGTCCGTTGACTTCTTAAGAGCTTGATCATTTAGACAACTCTAATTGTATTGAGTAAAGACATGCAAGATGATAAAACAATAAGTGTTCTTCTAAAGCCTACTAATACAACACATAACTCTGCAGTAGGCTATATCCCTACTGTAAGCAGATGTGACCCCCCCATGTGCACTCACATCTTCACATACATGTAACTAAAGCCACGAGGCTCTCAGCCAAGCACTCACTGTTAAATATATTAAGCAGAAGACTGTCAGTGGCACATATCCAGTGTCTCTCATCACATAATGCACCCTACTGCTGAAACAACGCCAAGATTTGAGAGGAAACTGATTCTTTGAGGAAGTCTCATTACAGGCAATTGATGCATGTTTGTTATTGTTCAGACATTGTATTGGCATGTCATTATGTAAGTTAATAGCGCCACCCAGTGGATATCATTGTACTCTTTATTTTAATAAATACATAAAGAAACCTTCTCCAGAAAATTGACAAACAGTATGAATTAATATTACACTTAAATGAGTAAGAAATACTGCACTCCTCCCACCACCTTCCTTAGCTAACAATGAAAGTACATTTATAGTGTTTAAATGTACCTCTGCTGTTCTCACTCTTAAGCACTTTCATACAGTCAAACAGCTGATATAAAGAAGTATATACAGTAAATAATAAATAAAACGTGTTATTCTGAAATCACTTACAGCACACACGCCGACCAAATGACACTGTGTGTGTTTTGTTGTGTAAAGGTGAATACACACAAATACAGCACAGAAAAAACATCGGAAATGTACACTGGACATAAGAGAACAATGAAAGAGAACTTTCAGTCAAAGAGATTCCTTTACTAACTTAACATAATTTAAGCAATAAAACATAGCTTTACATCGTTTTAAATACGCTGTTACAACTCAGTACAAAAATAAAGGCGGTGAAATGTCTCATACACAAACACCATTGTATCATCAGTCACATGTCTCTCAGGACCTGATCCCAGGTGAACCAGTTTGGCACATAATCCGCCTCTAGAAGCATCGCGAATACTGGAGTAGAATGTCTAACTTGTGTTTTGACAACAGTGAAAAACAGTGTTCATGGATGAGCAGCCACTAGATGGTGCTTTGAGTCCAAGGCCGAACTCGACAGACCTCAGAGCGTTTAGAATAGATCCTCTGGTCTCTTCTGTTCGACAGGTTGCACTGACAGTGTACATTTTAGGATTCTGTACACTTTCATATCAGGCGTCTCTACGGTTTTGCTGATCCACCTACAATGTATGTATTCTACAAACAGTAGCAGAAGTCCACCTTCTCTTTCATTGTAGTAGCACATTTTTAAAGGAAAAAAAAGTGCTCCAGAAGAATGGAAAGTTAAAAATAAAAGAAAATACCATGTTTTTTTTTTTGCAATGACTGGCATCAGCACATAACGTCCACAGCAAATTCTTACAAAACATCCTCTGCTTTCTTACGCCAATGTTCAGTTCTGGTCTCGCTCTGGTCACTGTGCTATGATTTATCCCCTTGTAGAACCTAAATGAGAAAACACTGCATTAATTCCACTTTGATCCACATTTTGATGCCCTTTATATATGGGAAAGAATGTGTGTGCGTGCATTAGCGATGCTTACCTACCTGGTTGCGAGCTTTGTGGGATTTCTGCATGAGCACTCTCCACTGGTCGTACATTTTCATGGACATGCTGCTGCAGCCATAGGCATGTTTGCGCACCCAGCCAAAGAACTGCTTGAGCTCCCTCCTCAGGGTGGAGTTTGAGTCTGCGCTGGATTTGGAGTCACAGGAGCCCGTCATTATAACTAAGAGCAGAAAGAGAGGGGAGAGAGGGGAGTGGTCAGTGCGAACTTTTCATGGACTTATTTTTAAATATTGAAGTTGAAATATTGTTCTATTAGATACTTGTGGATAACGCTATATTTATGCCTACAAGACTTACCAGTACACTCCCACAAACCATGTACTGCAATAAATGGAGCTGATTAAATTTGATTTTAAGCACATTTAAAACACTGAACCACTTCATGTATAGAGCCTATCTTCACTATATGCTGTTGAGAAATGGTCCAATTTTGGTTTAGACAGCAAGAGCAAATGAATTTAAAGTTCTATTACCTATCAACAAATCTCTTATAGACCTCCTTTTGCAAATTCTGGACTCTCCCTTTAAGGTGGTAAAGGCTGAGGTATGGTAGTCCGTAGTTTCAAATTAAAATCTACTCTGAACTCATTATCTCTTTAGTCACTCTTGGATGTGTGTGAGACCTTTACAGTTACCACTGTAATTGTTATTTTAAGAGCACTTAAGGTAGTCATGGCTGCAGCTTCTTCCAGTTCAACCACATGCTGGGTAACATGGAGTTTTGTTATTGATTACTTGAATCTTCCATCTTGAAATCATTTATGCGAAGCCTCTTGCTACCAAACATTACATACAAAGAATGTTTGGTTTAGGATTTACTTTGATTTATTTTGATTTGACCAGTGCATCTGCCAAAAAGAATATAAGTTCTGTTTTCTGAGCCTCACTGTGCAAGGTTCTCATCAGTATCAGGAAACTGTGGGCTGTGCCATACACCAATGGATGGAAAACAGCATCTAGTGGTACAAATGACCTTCTGAAAAGAATAAAACCCTTCTGAGACACTGTGACAGAGCTAATGTCCTGGGAGCACATCCTGGGACATAGTGTGTGTGTGTGTGTGTGTGTGTGTGTGTGTGTGTGTGTGTGTGTGTGTGTGTGTGTGTGTGTGTGTGTGTGTGTGTGTGTGTGTGTGTGTGTGTGTGTGTGTGTAAGCTCACCACTCTGAGGTGTGGAGGCAGCAGTCGGATGGCTCCATTCGCTCCAGATGCCAGCTTTGCGAGAGCCGTAGATGCCCACAGGGTTACAGCGCACCTGAACAAAATACGAGCATTATAGAGTGCTTTGTAATCATCTGGACACATGGACACCAGAGAGATGACGGCAGATTGTTGGAAAGAATACAATACACTTGCATGGAAAAAGTGCTTTTTTGTTTGACTGATGTTGCTATAGCAGAATAATTTAATAACAACAACAATGCTTTTACCCTCGTGCAAAACCAACTTCTGAAACAATTTCAAACTAAATACAAATGAACATAGACAGTGGCTGTCATCAGACCACAGACTGTGTATTATTGTTAAAAGAATAAAAGCTGTATATTATTATTGAACAAAGACGAGCTATATTAATGATATTGATAAAGTTGGTCTGGAATATGAGGCTTTTTTTTTTTCTATAGAACATCTAACTGCACGGCTGCAGTACACACAATACGCTCTGCCTCCCATATGTTTTTCTAACTAACACTAAAAGTGAAAAATACAAAGAGAGGATTTTTATGGAATACATAAACAAAGAAAGGGTGTGATAATTAATTCTTGTCCGCATTATTTTCACGTTTTTTTTTTTTTTTTGGTAAAAAAGAAGCTGGGGAGTAAATAAGTATTAGCCAAAGCAAAAGGGAATGGGACTCAATAAGTTGTACTTCTGCCAGTTCCTTTTTTTAAACATGTAAACTGGCTTGTTGTCTATTTATTGTATTGTTGGCTTTTGTAGGACTGCTTTTCTTGTTTATGTTTTTTTTTCATATCCTTTTATAATCACAAATAATTCATTGTCGGCAGCTGCCACCAGGAGGCGCACAACATGTTTTTGATGTTTGTTCCATACAGAAAGGCCCAGTCTGGCCCAGGAGTCCAACTCTGGACCTTCTTGCTGAAAGACCACAGTGTGCCACCGTCAGTGTTGCCACAGTTACTTTGAAAAAGTAACTTAGTTACATTACAGATTACTTGATTTAAAAAGTAACTTAGTTACTATACAGATTACTTGATTTTAAAAGTAACTAAGTTACTTTACAAGTTACTTTATTAGTTACATTCAGCAGCTGTCGACAACATAAAAATGACAACTGGTTTTGCCAACAATCACTTTATTTATAGTGTTTTTTTACAGTAACATCAACAATCTATCACCTGACAATTAAAGTTGAATTTAAAACTATTTCCTGAAAAATACATGTTTTTACAATAAATAAAGGCAGTCTCTCTTGACTTAACATAAATACTTGTTTTAATAAAAAATAAAGGCAGTCTTCCTTTGTAACTAACTCTAAGGGAAGAGTAAATAAGTAATAATTTATTTTGTACTTTATTGTATTTGTCTCCTCTGTATGTAAATGTAATGAGCCTTTTATTTCCGCCTCTATAGTGGAGCGTTAATTTGAGTCTAGAAAAGGGGGACTGGTTAGCGACGCACATGCGGAAGTCAGGAGGAAGTAATCTCATCTCGTTTTAAAACGCTCCAAATCATTAAGTTCTAAAGGAAAGGAGTGGATAATTAAGCACCTAGCTAGAACGGGAACAAGGTATTGTGTTTAGTTTGTTTAATGTTTATGTGCATTAAGATGTAGGTTAATTCATTCGTTTTGAAGAAGTGTTTTAAATATGTATCACTTGACTTAACATAATAACTTGTTATAATAAAAAATAAAATAGTCTTTCTTGACAAAAAAATGACAAAAATAGTAACGCACAGTGACTTGGTTAAGTAACTTTAATCTGATTACTGGTTTGGAAATAGTAATGCGTTAGATTACTCGTTACTGAAAAATGTGGTCAGAATAGAGTAACGCGTTACTAAGTAACGCGTTACTGGCATCACTGGCCACCGTACCGTTTTAAAGAAATTATTAGAATTAAAAATACTCCTTTGAGAGGATCACATTGTCTTTTCTTATATGAACACATTTTTTGTTAAAGCTTTGGACATTTTTGAACTCAGTTGACTTTGTTTTTAGAGAATGTCCCTGCTGGGTTTCTGTAGGCATTCACAGGCTCTAGAAAGTGAAAAGTGTGCCGTAGAATTACAATATGTCATATTGCCATCAGATGCTTCCAAAACTTCACACCGCAACTTTAATTTTGTAAAAATCTATTATTGATAATTCTGCATTTGAGTGAGAAGAAATCATGTGACATTGTTGTGGATATACACTGACTGTTTTTTGGCTCACAAGTGCAGAAAATGTAATTGGGGAAAAGAAAGCCTAACTTCCACTGAATTGGGTTAGAAGTTATAATTCTGTCTATAAGTAACAACATGGTTCAAACACATACTTTTCATACGTACTTGGACAAAATATACTGTTCCAGGTCTGAGTCCAGCCAGTCGACATGAAGTCTGGTTCCCGACATCATCCATGACCTACACGACACAGAAGACACAGAGAGCTGACTTGGAGGTCCAACACACAAAACACAGAGCACACAAGCCAAACCATGCACAGACCTACACATGCATGCTCACCATTGTTTAGCTTGATCAGTGTGTTTATGAAAATATTTGAACGTAAGTGTGCCCTGTGGCTGAAATGTGTTCGATGTTATTCACCACAGAAACGAGCGCACATGAAGGAGAGGACAGGTATTCATCCAAACATCCAGACAGAAAAATAAAGAGCCACTCTGCAGTTAATAATGAGTCTAATAGGCTGTAGTCTCTCTCTGGCATTCAGTGTGTAAACACTTGTTAAGAGCAGCTCCAACAGAAAACAGAGCCTGGAAATTACCGGCATCAGAGGGCTAATGACGTGACGTGGGGAAGTGTGTGTGGAGCGTCTTTACAGCCATATTGAAGACATTAACAGCTGAGATGTATCCCTCCATTCCTGAGCATGACCTCATGATTAGGCCTGCTTCACAGCAAAATGGCCTGTTTTCATTAGCAAACCTTTAACGCCACTAAAGTCAGAGTCCCATTCCTCCCACCCGTACCCACTTGATTACTGTTGAAAGCAGAAAATCTAAGAAGCAAATTACACATTTTCAACACCATACAAAACCTTATTTTAAAATAATTTCAAATTAAATATAAAAATAAACAGTGCCTCATCAAACCTCAGAGCGCATATTTTTGTTAAGGAAAACTAAGTCACATTATAGGCATTTCTTCTCTTTAAAGCTACTAACAGCACATAATAAGGCCCTCCTTCCATATTTGTTTTCCTTATGAGACTAATTTAAAGTTTTAAATAAAATAGTCAAAGTTTTCACTAGTATATTATTGTGACAAAATAGCACTCTTTTCCTTTGTATATTCAAGTAAATGAAGTCCTATCCCTTCTATCTGTACCTACTCCAGTCCCTTGTCTTATTTTTCCAAATACTTGCTCATATTACATTGTTGTAGTTTCCTCTTAATTACTGGACAATCTTCATTTATACTCAAAGGACCCCGGTAAGTCATGGGGCGTACCATATGCACAGCTGGATTTGCTGTATATTTTCATTTACACTTTGTAGGGAGACACACAGCAGTTCCAGCCTCATGACTAATTATCTCTGCTCATTGGAAGTCTTTAGACCCATCTGGAATAAGGCACGGCTCGGGTTGGTGATAGGATCAGGATAAAAACCGACTGAGACAAAGAGCTGTTTTGTGAATCTGAGCCAGTCCTGTCCGTTACCTTCCAGTCTTGGCTGTCTTCCAGTCTGTAGCGGATCTGGTATTTAGCTTGAAATAGGAAGTCTTTGAGAGCAGGCGGAGCTTCCCAGCGAACGCTCAGCTGATCCTCTAACTGGCCGACGCGGCTCACGGTCACACCTGAGGGGGGGTCCGTGGTCACTGCAGGGACAAAGGACACACATGGTTAAAAGGATGGTTTACTAATAAATAAAGAAATAACTATGGTTAAATACGCATCATCTGCTCATGTGTATAGTAACAGGAAAGCCCTAATCTCATAAATAATCATCTGATAAAATTATTAAAGACCACCTAGTCCAGTTCAGTGGGCCAGAAACTCATATAACACGAGACAGAAAGAAAGGGCATACTGAAGAATATTTACACAGACAGAGAAGTATCTAGAGAACTATCTAGATTGTACAAACTGAGCACTACTGGAAGAGAAGCACTCTCCTTCTAGTATGATTGTTAGGACATTTAAAAAAAAATGTGCCTAATTTTTTGAGGAGATATAGTGATAATAGTGACCTATTTCCACTAGGTTTGTACATGATAGACAACAGAATGTCCCTGCAGGGCTACCATAGTTTTTCAGTGCAGTCTTGCAGTCTTAATTTTGCCGACAGATGTACCCCCAAAAAAAAGAAATGCTAAAAAAATATTTGACCTCTATTACCAAGCCATAAGGTTGAATAAAACACATTTTGTGGGGAATTTGTAGAAAAAGTGTGGAACACATCATTTGGGATAATTTACGTATTATAAAGTTTTCAATTTTGAATGGCTGTTCGTGTAGATAGCAGTGTAGAACTTGAAGAGTCAAAAAAATATAATTTTCAGTGTGGTATTATTAATATATTAATAATATATCACTCATTCTCAACTTGTTAAGTTGAGACCTCGGGCCGTTGAGTCTGTAGTTTCAAAAAATAAATAAAGTTTAAATGTTTATCTAAATTCTGTGGAACCTTTTAAGACAGACAAATAGTTTTATGGCATTCACCTGATATGAGACAGGTTCATTTTGACATGTAAATATGTTAACTGTAAAAAATTTTATTATGCTCATTATAAAAAAAATTTAAAACTGCAGAATAATCCTCTCAGACTGTGTTACTTAACTATTCAGCTCCAAAGTAAACCTGTTTCTCTCAACACAACCACCAAATAAACTGAACACATGGCCCAGATTAACATTGTTCGACGTGACTACAAAACTAACAGCTCAGGGGCTTCTTTCTCCATCCTAAGGTTATGTTTGCGAGGTCAAGCAATCCATTCAGTTCACATTTGAGGCCGTAGGAGTGATGTCTCTATGTGTAAGAAGAGCACAATGAAGGATGGCCGGGCGCTGGCAGGCTGAGGGCTGCGGTTTGCGAGTTCCTTCAGAAGACTTGATTTGTGAGAGCAGAAGGCTTCTTCATCTGACAACAATTATCTTTCTGAACAAACAAACATGTGGTGACAGACCATTATTTTAACTTTCTTTGCATTTTGTTTTGGGCCTTTGAGATCGTTTCAGTATCAAGACAAGTTCCTTTTCATAATGTCATCGCTCAGCGGTAAACAAACAGGACAGCCCCTGGGAAAGCTTTGGGAGAGGGCAAAGGAAGCCGACACCACAGTTTTGACTCAAGCAACCGATTCTGATCGAAGAAGTGTACTCAGCTAGGGCACTTCTTTGTGTTTTTAAGAAATGAAGGCTACTGAAGATCTGTTATTGTATTTCAAGGCATGCAACATAATGAGACTGTGTGTAATACTTAGTAAAGGATGGCCAACATGGTCAAGACATTTTTGTTGAGCATTTCTATGATTTATTTATTTAATTCTTTGTAATATACCTTATTTCCATAGAATGTATCAAATATTGACGTATTTCCAGTTGTATTTGTGGCCCTTACATGCGTCTGCAGTATACAGTCCTCCCACACATTTATAAATGTTGTTAGACTGTGTTTGAATCAGTGGGGGAGCATGTGTCATCTCAGTGTCAACACTAGTTCAAGTTGCCTCTAGTCCCTCTTACAGTGGAATCCAGGGGCTGTAGGTGTTTCCGGCTCGTCTCTGGAGCTTGATGTGGGTAGTAGCAGGAGCGTAGTGACTCAGCCTGGCCCAGGTGTGGCTGCTGTTTTATGACCTGTTGTGGTAACAGCTGAATGGAAGATGGCCGGGGCAACAGTATTGAAACAAACCACCTACACTGTGTTTCTGAGTGAAGTTGGGCCCGGCCCTGCCCTGAGGCTGTGTAAACAGGTGTGTGTGCCTGCGTACATGGATACATTAGAGAAGGTAGTGTATTGGAGCTTGATGGACACTTGTATTGGCTGCCAGTGAAAGCTTTATATGGCTTGCTCTCATCAGAGCATAGCGTGTTAGAAGTGAACCAGGTGAAGATTTCAAAGCTCATCATCTTGTGTTATTTCAGCTCCAAGTCCTAAAGCCTCAAAGCCCAGAGTGCTTTGGCCCGAGGGTTTGCAGCGGGCAAAGAGATTAGGTTCAAGGATCAGTCCGGAACATTCCAACACAACATTAAAGGGGGTCAGCAGCACTGTGTGTGTGTCCAGTGATCATCAGTACAGAGAAAATTAGCTCATCAAAAGGTGTGGGCGTACACCATTCATCACACACCTCTCCACCCAGGTGTGTGCGTGTGCATACATGTGTTTGTACAAATGTGTGGGATTTTGGGATAATAAGAAAAGAGAGAAATGTGTTCTCTAGGCTCTGTGAGCACAAAGCACACTAAGCTGGAAATGCACTCAGATAAAAAGCTTTAAAGGGGAACTGTTTGTTTTATGTTTTGGGCATTTAAAGCAATTTCAAGCTCACGATCGATCATTTAAAAATGTACACATGACATTTTTGTGGGTAACATTTTTTACTTTATGACTTAAATGTAACATTTTTCTGAAATTGGCATTGGTCGCTTTTATTTGTTGATTTTAACCTACCAGGCCTGAGCCTGAGGCCGGGGTGGCACAGGAATCTAAGCCCTGTAAGTAACACAAGAGGGTCAAAGATGACTTCCTTTACTCACCAACATCTAGGATGTCCAGGGTGAGGACATCAGAGGCAGCCCAGCCCAGCTGGTTGGATGCTTCCACCCAAATCTCGTAGGGCGTGAACAGGTACAGGTCTCTGGTGATCCGGCACGAGTATGGATGGCCTGGACTAGAGTCCTCACACTTCTTCTCCTCGTCATACCACCTGCCCCCAACACACAAAGAGTCTCATAGCACACCAGACTGATGTCTCACGTACTGCAGTGGACAATGGTCCACTACTGAGAATGTATCAAGTATTCTCATGATTAGAGCCCATGTGAAAGTCATTTCTCAGATCAGATTGTTTCCAAATGAAAAGCTGTTTTTCTCATAAAGTTTAACTTGCTATGAACAATAGGCTTTACCCTCTGGCTCCCAACATGATTTTGGAAGTACTGTCTGCCAAAGAGATCAGGATATGATTTGATATTTTCTCTTGTTTCCAGCTCTACTTTACCTTCTTTTATCTTCTAGCGATACTTTATATATGTGAGATTAGATTAACCGAGTAATGAGACCAAAGACTGGGTTGATTTCTACTAAAGCTTAAATGTAATTGTCTTGTTTATTCTGAGTGTTTTCAAATTAATTATGATGATGATACGAGAGTAGGGCCGTGTGTACCTGCGCTTATACTTCAGAGTGTACTGCGTACTGATGTTGGTCTCTCCTTTTCCTCCTGGAGCCCAGCTACAGGTCAGGTCTTTGGTGTTCCTGGACCAGCAGGTCAGACCGACTGGCTTCTCTGGAGGCACTGGACACAAAGAACAAAGGAAGAGCACAGGTGGAGGGGGTGCAGTCAGTGCAGATCCAAACACTTCAGCTCTTTGCTTCTCAAGTATTTTAGTACCTGAGCGAGATTCGAAACCGAGGTCTCCCTGCGTATTTTTGCAAGCGCTCTACCAACTGAGCTAGGTAGAGCCCCCCCCCCTGCAGACCCCTGCCAACACTGCCCATCTCTCAGAACACGGTGCTCAACATCAGTGTCTCAGAGCTGATGAGAGAGGAGGGATATTACATGTACCTTTTTTGTGCACTGCACCTATTTTGTGAGAACATTCACTAAGTGCTACTGACACCAAAGTGTTAAGAACTAACTTATTTTATTTTCAGGCTATGAGCTATGCCAATGACATTTCTTAAATTGTTATTTTTAAAAGGAGTGTTTTTATTCAATCCAAACCATAACAATAAAAGTAGCCAATGTTTTACTCTCAGAAGACAGGACTCTATTATGCAATGGTTGCCCACAGAGTAACACAGGTTCAAGTGTGTGTGGCCTTTGGCATGTCAGGCCTATGACCTATGAGTGATAGTCCGAGTAATGGCCGACACAGGTGGTCAAAGCATCACACAGTGACACTCTTGTGGAGGCCTCTCTCTGAAGCACTGAGGGCACAACCCTCCAAGTCCTTTGTCTTCATGTTCACCTGTGTCATTTCAATGCTGCTAGGTTTTTCAACAATAAAAAATAATGGAAAAAGTAGGAGTGTACATTTTATATTGCATGGTTTTGTCTGTTTGATTTTTTTTTTTTTTTTATGTTTACCAAATCACTCCAATGTGTCCAATCCTTCAGATAGGACCCCTGTCGCATCAGGGCTTAGCAGAGTTTATGCGCCAGTAATTACTGTGTTAAACTGGAAACTTAAGAGAACATGTTCTTTAGTCATAAACTGACTTACTGCCAATGTAGAGGCAGGAGCCAGCCAGGATGTGGCCCTTGTGGTTGTGACAGACCAGGTTGTCACCAGACTTTTGCCTGGAGGCGTTGAGTCCAGCCAGCGTCACACTGAGGTTGGTGGGGCTGAGCACACGGTACAGAGAGCTGGCCAGTTGTTGGCCGTTAAGAGTCCAGAACAGAGAGCTAGCATGGATCCCCAGGTCAGGGTGCACCCAGCAGCTGGCCGTCAGGTTGGACCCCATGCGGAGAACGGGATCCTGGGGATAGATGGCTGCCACATCTGGACAGACAAGAGACGGAAATGTGACTTTATGTTAACCATCGTCAACATGTGAGTGACTGAAATGTGTGAGAAAGAACGGCTCTTCAACTGATATCCGTTATAGTGTTTTCATGTAACCAACTCTACTGAAGAAAAACTCTGCTTTTCTTTAAAAAAAAAAAAAGCCACGTCACAGAATTTTTACAGCTGTAGTAATTAAGGTCAATGCACATTTACATATGTCTATAACTGCACTTTTTGAAATTTTCCAGTTTTATTGAAACCAAATACTAAACATTACACAACTTACTGAGCACTCCTAACTGAGCCACATTACAGAAGCAGAAACTGAAAGACTCTTAAGGATGTAAAAATGTCCATTTCTTGACTCTTACCCAAAACATTTAGTATGAGTTGCTCTTTTTTTGAGATGGTAGGTAAGAGAGAGTACAGTGCAGTGACTGTTTTACTAATAACAATAATCTACAAAGAGCTTAAAAACTAAATTAGTTTTGACAAGAATTAAAAAGGTAACATCCAAGTTGGATGAATATATTATTTCGGCAGTGGATGGATAGTTACTGGTAAAATGCTCCTAACCCAACCCTCTCACAATAGACTATAACTGCAGTGATGTATATGCATTTGTTTCAACACTAATATGCCCTGATCTGCAGAGGCTATGTCATGCACCACTAAAATATTGTCGTATCGCATCAATCTCTTTTTAGGCTCCTTCTAAACTATTGTGTGACATTTAAAGGTTCTCTTCTGCACTGTCAAACATTTCTATAAAGTGGTTAGGATAATTGTATTATTATTACAAATCATCATTATTGACATTAGTTAGTGATGAAAAAGTATGTTGTCTGTCAGTTTATGTAAGATTTATTGCTTGAACATTAAATTTACGACCTGCAATATTTTGCGGCCTTGCGCGATTCAGGAGCCAAACAATAAGAACAAAGTGAGGAAGATGTGTGAGTCATAAAAGGCATAATATAGCTTGTGCGGTTAGTCAGTAAATAGGTGACTGGCAGCTGCTGGGACATTAAATAAAACAATGCTAAACACAACACATAAAACTCCAATTCATTTATTTATGTATATAAAACAAGGCTTTTAAAAGGATGGCTCGGAATTGTGTAAAGGTTTGAGGCTTGTATTTGAATAACAGAATAAAATGTAGTCAAGTGTGTTTTCACTGGCCCCATTGGCAACCGTACATAACACAAAACCTGTATGATTGCTTGTGCCTTCCTCTCCAAGAGGTTGTTCTGACGATGACCCGCACAGAATAAGTTACCAATGCGTGAGTATCTAATAGGCCCCTTTTACAAAATATCTCTTTAAAGGTTTACTGAACTATTGTTGGGTATTTCATATAGGTAAATGAAAATATCATATTCAACAATGTAATAACCAATTTGGTTTCACTTGTGTTTCTAAATAGAAGCATATACGTTATGACGGGTAATAATGCATGACATAAACGCACGACCGATACTGAACTATGTGCCCGACTTTTACTTTTTTACATTGAGTAATGTGTAAAGTGTAAGGTGCCTGGCATAAAGAGTATACAATTTCAAAGCTGGCGGGCAGTGTAAAAAGGCTGGACAAGGCGCTATAAATGATTGTCAGGGCCAATTTACCTGTGCCAGAAGAGCACAGAGCAGGTATCTGGTCATTACACATCATTTAAAACCTTATTTTACTGTGAAAACATTACTAAGATACACTGTAAACACACCTTAAATAGAACATAAAGGAGTGACATACAGGCTCAGGCTGAGAGCCAAGGTGCGTGCTACTGAGAAATGAATGCACCAAATTATTTTGTTTATATCTGCAGACACATTGGTACACTTTTATTTATTATAATTGTTTATTTGTAATTCGTGTCTGTGCTACTTCCATGACGTAAAATGGCCTACATCAGGGGGAAATGCTCCAGGCCGCACCTCATTTAAAACTAGACACCCACGGGGCACACTGCGTAATATCAACTGCGCCTGGTTGAAGATGGCAAATTAACCATGTATTAATCACTACACCTTTTGCCCAGAGCACAATCTGGCATGCTACCATCTCATGAGCAGATTTATCTTGCATCACAAATCTTTTATGAATAACATACTGATTTTATGGATACTGACTGAGAGGCAAACATTATATTCAGCAGCAACTATAGAGAAAGATGATTACATTATATAGGCTAGTGAAATAAAAATACATATTGAATTGCACTTACAATCATGATATATCATAGCTGAATAAACAAAGAGGATTTCTATTAAGAAGACTGAACAGTGAGTGTTTAAAGCAGCAACACTTCATACTGTCAGACCATTACAAATCCAGTATGCGCTTATTCAGCTGCAAGCTACCTTCTCCCAAAAAAACTTGCATGCTCTTTTAAGGAGATGCCAACGGAGAAGCTTGTGCGGTTGAGCTAATACACTTAACGTGCACACATAAAGACAAACAAACATTCGACAATGGTGCAGCTCATCACTAGAAAAGCTTGAAATGAGCGAGCCAGGATTAGTCAGTAATATGCGGATCCAGCCGAATAACAAGCCGTGTTTATTTGTTCCCGGCAAGAGGAGACAGTGGCCTATAGAGGGGCCTGTCGGTGCCCATAAACCCTCCTCAATGAAGTTCAAAAGCTGCTCCGAGAGACACAATTAGCACTGTTTATTGTCTCTTGGCGACACACTCAATGAGAAATGACTTATAAAATATGATTTGTTTGGAGAAGCTGCGGGTGCCTCATCATGACGAGAAGAGAAGACGCTCGGGAAAGATGGCGGCTTTTAAAACAACACTTTTCCCAGTGAGGAGAGGATTAACAGGGACAAGTTCATTGATGTTTTGGCAAAAGAGTCTGAATGTAAAGCCTCCTTTTTTCAGGCTGTCAGTCCTCAACGGCTCATGTCACAGAGTCCTGTTTACCCGGCACAAAGACTTACTATGCCTCTCTGTCTGCCTCACAATAGACTTACATGCGGAACATTTTGAGGGGCCGATGTAGCCAAGTGGAAGAAGTCACGCAACGTTTAGTGACAATGAGCCATGCAACATCGTCCAAAGAGACCAAAGACACTGTCTTCCTTTTTTTTATATCGATTTACAGGTTGACTATTGATGCTCCCAGTAAGAGAAAAGACAGATTATCTTCTTAGGGTCATGTCAGAACACAACATGCACAGGCACGACATGAGGAAAATGAACGAAAGTGTAGGACTGCTGCTTAGGGCTGGGACGTTGGACCTCAAATCTATTGTGCTATTAATTTATCATTGACAGAGTATTTTGTACTTTATAGCCCTGTGCTTTATTTCTTCAAGAAAAGTGGTTATTATTGTAATTTAAAACTTTTTGCACTTCAACATAACTGTATACTCTCACCTTTCTCTAGTTTTTGTCTCAATACCCACAACATACTTTATTTTACACAGGAGTAGTTGCTACCAGTGGATTTGGAAAAGTTTTGGATCTGGTAAAGTAGAGTCAGCTTACAACAATATTAGACAGATTTAACTCCGGAGCAGACATAAAATTTAACACATTAAACTACTGTGTTAAAGTATAATGTGTTCAATTTTGTGCAGATCTTTACATTGAGTGGAACTTCAATTTCAAACTGCATTTAACATCATATTAAAGTGTGGACAAAAATATTATTAGTTTTTTTATTGTTATTATTGTTATTATTATTATTATTTATATTATTATTATTTCAGAGGTGCACAACTTAAAAAGCATTATTCTTAGAGGACTTCTGACAGTTTCAGTAGAATGTACACATTGTCTTCACTCATGATTGAGAAGATGTAGGCACTTTTATTCAGATGTTTTTAGGCATTTTGTTTCTTAAAAATAGTCAATAAAATAAGTCAACTACTTAGGTGAATTATTATTTATTCAGTTTTGTACCATATCTTTGAAACAACATATTCATACCAGTAAAAGATGCAAAAATCATATTAAGCTTCAAGTCTGATTAAACTTACTGAAAGAAATTACATAAACTTTGGTCAATTTTGATTCGTGTAACAATGCCGTTTTCCAGTATTTTGTGTGAGTTGCTGCTGGAGTCAGATATTAGGCATTTGGTCTAATCCAACCCAAATACTCAAAGCCAAGAACAAATTTCAATGGCACACTGGGTGAAGAGTAAGCACAATCCATTATGGCAGTAAATAAAGAGGTAATGAGCAATTAGAGCCTGTAATAAACAGCAGGGGTCTTTATGATCAAGGCCCATTGTCTCCTGTAAGCCCCTGAACTGCACTTACTTTTATTAGACTCTTTCAAACAGGATGCCGAACAGTGAGCCACCATAAAATCTAATCCAGCCACTTAACAGGGAAGCGGACACAACTTTGATTTATTTATGCGAGTGTGTGCATTAAAGCTGCTGGTTAACATTCTCCAAAACCCAACCGTATGATGTCACAGTGTTGTTGCGGTTTGTAAAGGCCCATTCTCTCCATGTGTTAAACGAATTATGGCCTGACTTGTTGAAATTGTGCCTCCGGGGAGCTTCTTTTGCTCTGCAGGAGGACAAGCAATAGACCTCAGCTGAAGGACATCCATAATCACACCTGTCAGTAGACCACAGATTTCTAATGTGTCACATAATGCCACGCTGGATGATAGCAGACGACCAACAGAGCCATTTCAACAAGTGGGCATTCTTCCTGGTGGGGGTTTGTGATCTTTTAGGTATAAATCTTTATTTTCTTTTGCATATATAATGGCTACAACACAGTTCTCATAGAAAGTCAATGAAATTTTACAAACTTAATGAGCACACTCATTAGATTTGGCAACTTTTCTTTAGTATTTCTTCTTCAAATCTCAGCAGGATTCAAATGCACTGCCCTTTAGTGTTAGGCACAAAACTAATGTTGCACAACAAAGCATTTGAAATAAAATTACATTGTTTTCACCCTTAACCTTAGCTCATTATCAATCTATCAGACGTCTATGATTTACAAGCCAGTCAGAGTAATGTTTAGTATGTTTGTTCTTACTGCAGGACAATGTTGCTGTGGTTGTCTGAGGGGCTACAGGACTGTTCTGACTTGTGGACCTTAACGTGTTCCCCCAAATTTTCCCTAACAAGACAGTGTCATCGACGGATGTACATCTAGTGTGCTGTTTGTGCTACTTACGTGTAGACAGGGATAGCACGCCGGGGATATGCAGCATGGTTAAAAGCAACAGGAAATCCAACACGACTTTCATTTTCCCCCAGTTCCTCGTAACTCTGCCCAAATAGTTCTCTTTCTCGTCCTTACTCGTTGTTGTTGTGATGTCGCTGCACACAAATTACGCGTGAAAAGACGAGGAGGGGGAGAGGAAACAGCACGGTTTCAAGTCAATGCTCCGGATTCTGTGAAGCAGACAAGTCAAGAGAAGTGAAGGAGTGCCCTAAAAAGTGTGACCCAGTGGAAAAACTCCCCCTTTCGTGAAGCCATACATGCAGCACGTCCCGAAAAAAAAGGCGAAAAGAATGGGTCTATCCCGCCCTGGTCGAAGTGCTGCCTTTTTAAAGCTTCCTGCAGCTAAATCATGTACAGTTTGATAGTTTAGCCCCTCCTTCCCTCTCTCCTTCGTGCAGCCACCAGTCTTTTCCCTCTCCAGTGATGGCTGTGAGACTCATTCACTTTCTCAGTCACTCTTTTAGTTTCCATGCCCCAAGTCTCGCGCTCCAACGTACACCAACACGCGCACGTTTTTTTCTTCTTCTATTAAGCTTTAAAAATAGTAATTACAATATCCCTCTGAGCCTCAGGAAAAGAAAGTTTTTCTAATGTTTTATTTTAAGCCATTATTGCCTGTAATCATTTGCTACGTTTGAAAACTGAGCATTTGTTTGTGAATTAATCCATTTATTATTGTTTTATTATCATGAATTAACTACGTCAGTGATTAAACCCCACTGTTCACATGCCCTAATTTCCAAAAAAAATGTGCTTTACTTTATAATAGAAAATTAGAATGTAATATAAAATAATGCAATACCCCAAACCAGTGTCACAACTTTGACAATACAGTACCTCTCAAATCTTAACATAGCCTACAGAAAAGTGATTCTTCCAAAAAAGCAGGCACACCTTCTTCTCAGGAATTAAGAGTCACCGGCTGTTGGTATCAGTGAGTGGGAGTGCAGATTAGGAGCCAAAACCCATCAATTGTGAGATGACGAAATCCAGTTCGGGCCCCAGAGCCAGTCGATGTTCATCACTTAAATGGGCATCTGTGACTAATGCTTGACTAATGGTGGTCATAGACACACAGTTAGCAGCAGTGAGTCAACAGGGGGCTGTGTTTGCCGTGACCTGTGGGTCCCCCGGCTGACAGCAGACACTGTGGCCCTTTTCTGACGCCTTCCCGCTCACGATTCACTCTGCGTCCAGTAAATGGGACCAGAATTTGACAGAATAGCTCACTTGTTGTCTTTTTCCGGTCATTTTATGTTGAACTTTCACCATTGTGAGTACAACAATGTGAGCCGTCACAAAACAGAGTCTGACTGTTCACCAGATTACAGCTTTCTCCAGCACGGACAAAATGACTGTACAGGCAAGGGAAAACTAGTCATGTCTAAGTTGGTTTGGTTTTGTACAGTCGATTGGTCTGGATTTTGATTTGCTTTGGTAAAAATAAAAATAAACTGAAAGTGAATGTATTTAAGATCCAGTTAAATTTGGTAACTTTTATCCAAGCTCAGTTACTGCTGTGACAATGATTTCTAAAAACACCAAGAAGGCCAGTAGTCCAGACGGGATTTCACTTCTTCTCATAACATTTGCAGTTGAGTTTACACACCAGGGTTAGGGTCTTTGCATTTCTGTTTCTTGGAAAAATAGACATCCTAATCTCTAATGATACACAAAATTGTGAAAAGGCCAAAATAAAACTACACATCTGGACTTTAATATAACTGATCTGAGATAGGCCAGTGTGTAGCCTTATGGGCAGTGGGAATGAAAAGGTTTTATCACAGCATGTAGTGGATGGTCCATGTTGTTATTGAGTCCTGTCTCGACACCAAAAGTAATGTCTTCAGAGCAGTGGCCATAACTTTAGTAACCTTCCTAATGTCAAAATCCACCTCCGGGCGATAATCGGGCAATAAAAGCAGGAGACAGAGCACACAGCAAACACAGGACCAGTCTGAGACCACTGCAGTGGGATGGGGCTGTTTAGAAATAGAGGAGTGGGGCCAAGAGGGGCAGACCCAAGCAGACAGACAGAGAGAGTAATCAGGACGTTTCCTCTGGAATACCCACAGGCCTCGGCTCAGCCCAGATCCACAATCCTGGCTGATTGGAGGGAGGCTTTGTTTGAAGAGGTCAGGACCATCAGTACCTTGTTAAGGAAAAGTCATGTCCAGAGGAATGAAGACGACCCACCCCTTCCTGAGGAATTCATATGGGGGTACTCAGTGCTGTGTGTGTATAGTTATTAAGTTGTTGCTTCCAAGATTAGCCTACTTGTAGGGGCTGGCTTCCTTATGAGGACAAGATGGAGGTTGCCATAATAAAAAAAAGTTCTAATTTTGTGTACAATGATGGCAATTTGTCATTCAGTCTTTCTGACTATATACTGTTAATTGCAGCACAAGATGTTTAGGATAAAGTGTACTTTAACCATTCATGTCCATGCCAGTTAACTCTGGGTTAGCCTAAATGACATGGGATAATATGTGTGTAATCTGTAAAAGTACCATTACTTCTTTAGTACATTACCAAAATCAAAGGTGGTGAATTAATTAAGTAGCTACAATTGCTAATGTAACTTTTTGGCATGAAAAACATGAGCACAATTATCAATAGTAGTAGTAGCTAGTAGCATTAGTAGCTAGGTCCAGCACTGGCAGTAGTAGCAGTATTAGTAGCCTACTAGCAGTAAAGTAATAGCATCAGTAAGCTAGTAGGTTAGCTAATTACAGTAATAGCAGCAGTAATAATCATTGCAGTAGTAGAGACTGTAGCTCTAGCATGTCTGTGAAGGTTCTCAGTCATCCAGGTCATCTTGAAAAAAAGGTTAAAGTAAAAGCATCTGGACTCAGTTTTCAAGGTTTTTTGTAGCTCTAGCAGTTGTAGCAGTTGTACTTGTAGCTTAGACAGTAACTGTTTTAGTAGCCTTGTAGTAAAGGAGTTGTAGCAGCAGCTAACTATTTGTCCAATAAATCAAAAGTAACTCAGTACAGTCTTTACACTGAAAACTTTGTTGCTTTTACTCAATAATCCAGATGGCTACTTTTACTTTTTGTATGATATTTCATGCTTTAATAGCCTACAGAGGTTGACTACTCAACCCGCCTCAATTTGTAAAAGCCTCAATCTAAAGTAAAAGTTGACATCTAAATTATTACCCGTAAATACTTTTTAAAAATATGCCACAAGTACTATTTTTGTATTCATTGCACAAATAAGTAGCAAAAATAATGGTTTCTTACAAAAAAAGTAAATGTAAACAAGGAACTAATGTAACAATAAATTTAAAATTTCTGCTCAAAAAACAGGCAAAAAATAAAAAGCTTGTTTCAAAAATTGACTTGCCACCTCTATGTGTATTATTAGTGACAAACATTGAGAGAGGAGTGGAGAGAGGACCCACATAGGGATTTGCGGGGGGCGCTTTCGAACCCCCTTCTCACATAGTTTCTAAAGCCAGGATAAGAGCGCTGGCATTTGCCGCAATAATGCATGACAGATGTACATCAACTGTGCTCTTTGGCGCTCCCGTCTCTATTTCTCCCTTCATCCAGCCCCCTCTCATCTGGAGCCAATGTGTTGTTGGTGATGGGCATCAAGCATTAATGCATAAAGCACTCCAAATAAAAAGAGTGAGGATTAGCCTCTTGTTTTCTTGCAGTTGTGTTGAAGGGGAAATACTGAGTGTTTATTAAAAGAGCCATAGTGCTGATGTGGCTTCACACAGCTTTCATCTTCCTGTTGGCCTTTGGAACATGTGCAGTGACAGATGAGACCACCAGTGTTTGACAAATCAAGAACGTGGGTGTACAGATCTGAATAAGCTCCTAATTAGACAAAAAGATGAGAATGACTTATAATGCTGAATTTTTTTTCTGTAAGTTTCAAAGAGCTTACTATAAAGGATTTCCATACAGAATTAAATTAATCCTCACACAATGGGAATGCTTTTATTCCACACTTACTCTTGTCAACAGTGTAGAAGTGAACATGGCTGACCTCTGTCTGTTTTTTTTGTTTTTTTGATTATGTAACCCTAAACCAATCACAGCACGCAGGAAAATAAATGGCAGGTAGATAAAGAAGAAATCCTTGGCCGTGTCAAAAACATAATATAAATGAGAAGTTGTAGGCTATTTGTTCAAAAACATTGGCCTTACAATCAGGGCTGTCTCAATACCTCTTAAAACTGAGAACACATTTACAGTTTGCTTCAATACTCTCATCTTCATTCACAGTAAACATCAACTGCAATGATGTAACAAACTTAAGTCAAATGTAGTCGAGTACAAGAGGCTCTGGTGAGTATTTAGAAGTCATAACTATATGAGATGAATAGACCTTTTTGTGAATTACAATGAAAAGGAGATGATTTAGGGAAGTTGATTGGAGTGGGATAAAATGGGAATTTGTTAATATCATGGCTTATGGCAGGATGAGAACCGAGGTGTTTGCTGTGTGTATTAAGCTGGCCTGGAGCTTGTATCACTTTGTTTGTGCAGCAGAGGGCAGCACTGTCACAACTCTGGTGCAGACTCAAGTCTTCATTCAAAGGTGCAAATGCACATTTTCAGTAATGGAGAGTCACATCAAAATGACACTTTTCAAAGCTTACAAGATCCCTGTGGAAGGAGCCATTCGATCATTTACTTATTGTTCTTACCACTGGCTCAAGATTTATTAAGTGAACCCATCGTCAGACCATTTTCACTGGCTTTGTTTGACATAATGTCCCTCCAGGGCTACCAGAGCAAGTCAGAGAGTGAGGCGTGGATTTGCTTTTAGCGCTGTTACCACCCAAGGCCAAAAAGTACACCGTGCACCTAAAAGTGTTCTACTCCCCGGCATTTACAGTTGATTGATTTTACATTACACTGCAAAAAAAAAAAAAAAAAAAAATGTTTTTTCTTTTTTATAAATCGATTTAAATGTTTTACATTCTAGCCCCATTAAGGCTCCACACAGCTGCACATTTGGGCACTGGGACGAACTTTCTATGAAGACCATATACAAAGCAGTTTAATCTACAATTATGTAAAAATGCATAATGCTATGTAGGATTTTTATCTGTTCTGCACGGGTTAGACACACAAGAATACGGTTTGTACCAGCACAGTATGCACATAGGGCCAGATAAGAGGGGGCTGTCACATGTGACAATTTGCAATGTCATCGTGCACTCGTGTTTTCTCTACTACTTCCTTCATAAAAGAAGCTGTGGTATGGAGCCACGTGATACAACCCATCCCCGAGGCCAACACACTCACATTTGCATGTGCTAGCAAAAATACCTGTACAGACTTCATTATGAAAGCAATAATAAAAGCTCTTTATATGGGTGTGATGCAGATGATACTGTTGCTATAAAACATGCTGACCTGTTTCCTCAGATGACAGTGCACGGATGAAACAATGCTGCAGAACTAACCACACCCATCCATAATTACCATGTCTCAAGGCGTGCACCCTAAGAACATTGACATAATGTGGAGTAGAGCCATGGGTATAAATGAAGATCAACTCTAATAGGTAGCCTATCAATCGCCACTTAATTTTGAGTCATTGCAATTTTGAGTAGTAACATCCCAAGTTACTTTATTGCAACACACCATTTCTTTAGCTATAGCTTTATCTAACCTTCCATATACTATGTGCAATGTGTTTCTTTTTATTGACATTTTACTCTGATATGTGTAATGTATACAGCTTATCCCACATAATCTATTCAGAAAAGTTATAGCCTATACCAATATAGAGCTGCATTGGGTAAGCGCTCTGACTTTGACACAATTCATTTAAATGATAGGTCTGTTTCTCTGTTTGTCATTAACCTCGGTGTTGTGGTAATAGATAGCCTAACTCTGAAAACTTTGTACGGTGAGAATTTGTAAGGCTATTACTTCTTATATGATATTCCGAAAAAATGAATATTTATTTTTCCTTCATAAAGTAAATGTATACTCGGCCTAGTCCACGTGTTTCCTCAATAGGGAGCGGTGCGAGTTCAACGTGCCTTAGTGCGCGGACTTAACAGGATTATATAACAGATGAATCCCAGGGACAGCTCAGTTTCAGTTTGAGGAATGCGTCTGAGTTTATGTATTGTAGCCTACGTCTCCGTGCACGCGCACTGCGAGCACTGCGAAGTCTAGAGTTGCCGAGTCATGTTGAAGCGGAGATTCCTCCCTCCTTTGCTCCTGCAACAACACCGTCGTGACGCACCACACGACGCACCGTTTTCATTTTAGTGACAACGACGGCGTTAACACGAAAGGCCACATTCACGTTCCTCCCAACCTTCGACTCTCCGGGTTGTTTAAGACCCACCGAACTCACAGCAGCCCTACCCAGGACGGACTGTGCTCGGAGGTGAGTAAAGCTTTAAACCTCCCCTGTGTTCATCTACGAACGCGCCCAGAGGGAACACACTAAATGAACACAGCGCTACTGTAGACTAACGTGGCACTGGACACAACTCACGAGGATGTTTTTGTTACGGATGGAGTCTGTGAATAAGAGTTTGTTGAACGTGGCATTTCCTCGGTTAGCACACACTGGAGGGAACTGAAACTGTGCCATTGTCCTGTGATACCTCACACAGGGACAGGGCTGTGTGTGCTGGTGCTGCGGAACTCGGGTTACTCATCAGACATCCCTTAAGTTTACAAGGGGTAAAGTTACTACGACGGAAGTCACCAGCACAGGATTGCTCTGGCAGCACTGTGAAATCCTACATGACAAGAAACATTAACATGGCAGGAAACAGGACACTTGGGTGTTTAGGTTATGAAATATTTTTATGTCGAGGACTTTGAGAAAAGTCTGTTGTTATTCATAGACAACCTTGTTTAGAATTGTAGGAGATAAGTCCTGTCATGTGTCCAGCTTTGACTGTACTCGGAGCTCACAGTGCAGTCTGTGAGGAATAAGGGGATTTGAGATTGTTTCTCTGTAAAAGCACTGAAAGCATATCTATCAGATAATGTTCTTGGTGTTTTAGGAATATGTACTGCTTACAATTAAGTAAATCAATAGAGCTTGTGACACGTAACCTTTGACCTAAATGACACAGCAAGATTCTCGCCCTGCTGTTATAAACCCAGCTATGTGTCACTGCAGCTCAGCATTTAGACCTCATTTATAACTCATGTCCAGCTCCACTCACTGTACAGGCCACAGACAGACCTCTAGCCATGGTTAACTTTGCAACATAACCCTATGTGTCACTGAACCAACCTCAGTCTGACAGAAAAAAGCTGTAAAATGATCTGTGTAGGCCCCTCCATGGTTAATGTTAGACCTCTGTATTGAAGAATTAAGTTTACCCCCTGAGGCTTTTGTGCAAGCTGCTCTCTGTGTTCTTGTGCATTGAGCAATGTTTATATAAATCACTGTGCACTCAAATCCACTGGTAATTCCCCTGAATCCTCACCAATGGAACACATTGAACCGCTGTAATAGCTGTCTTTTTTATACAAAACAAAGACCAACCCGATTTGAAAATGTGCTTTATATCCTTATATTACAGTCTCTTTTGGTGTATAATGAGAATACTCAACTGTCGATTTGTTGCTGCCCATATTACCCTCACAGTCCCTCGCACAAGCACTCTCCTGGTCATATGACACACACCAAGTGACTGTGTGGACACAGACTCACCACATTTCCCTTATGTGAATGCACAAAATGGCACTTTATCAGATCAAACCAGTTTAAGAAGAACATATTTATAGTTTTTGGTTCAAGATACTTTTTAAAGCATATGAGAAGCTGTTTGTGTCTCTCCCTCTTCAGAGCTGTTTATGCTGTAAGTTCAGCTATGTAGTCACGCTGGTATGTGAACTGCTGACGTTTGCAGGATATGACTCTGGCTCACTCTCACTGTGAACTGTGAAATTCAGTCAACATTCAAACAATAACAACGAGCACACAGAAAATAGATATCATGTTACAAGGACCGCTACAGATTTAAATTTATTAGAAATATTGATTATTTATTACCCTTTAACCTCTCCGCCTGCCTTCCTTTTGGAAATGATTTAGGTTTCACAGAACTATTTTTCTCTCCTTTAAGCTTCTGCACAATTCTTTTTTAATAATTACACAGATATGCAGGCGGAGCAGCTACAGATGATTCATAGAAACCTAAACGGTGAAGGAAAGAGAGCGGCCGTCCCAAAACATCATAACATCCAGCTCTTCCCCACAGTTCATACTGTTGTTGTGTCCTTGGGCAAGACAATTAACCCACTGTGCCTCAAGTGGTGTCAGCTGGTAACACCGGTAAAGCGCTTTGAGTGCCTACAAGGTGGAAAAGCACTATATAAAAAAAAAAGAAAAGAAAATATTTGCTAAAGCAGGTGGTCAAACAGGTTCCAGGGAGTTATGCCACAAGCAAGTTATACCAGGGAGTGGTAAAAGTCTTCATTGAAGATGAGATAGAAACACACAGGTCAGAAAAACAAGGAAATGTGTGGACATTCATGTCACATCCATCTCACAGTCAAATACCATAGCATTGTCAACAAAGTTGTGCAATAACATTTTATACACTACGTGACTGATAGGAGTCATTAAAATACAATCTTATCTTTGGGCCTTTTGAAATACTGTTACATTTTAGTTTAAGCCAAGTTGTTGATATCAAGGTCTTCATTCAAGGTCTGATGGAAGCCTGACATTAGTCCTCCCAGTGTTAGATTTAAGGAAGTGAAACTGCCAGTGTTTGTCAATCACCCCAAAATACACACCAAAACACTTATGTGCACACAAAGTACTTCAGTTTATTTGCCTAATGCCATTCAGAATTAATCTTGATTCAGTTATATTTCATTTTGCAGGATAAGGACACCACTTGAAAGGAATCAATGCCCTGAAGAGGATCCTTGTGCAGTTACATACATTTCCTAATCCCTTCCCCCTACTTTCTAAGGAGCTGTCATGCAGAGACAATGGTCATATTATTCTGCAAAGGTCTGGACCAAACGCAGCTTGATATTTATGCTTTGACTGGTGCTGTGGAGATGTTGTCAGTCATGTTAAAGCCCACGCCTGCAGATGATGGAGTCTCTTGTGGTTCACCATCAGTTTGTAAATGCATCTGTGTATTAGACCAGAACCTACTGTATGCAACATCCTGTGGACTGCTTCGTCTACCAGCAGGCTGGGGCTAAATTCAAACATCTTGTCCGGATAGTGTTTGTTATTTGTGGTTTAAAAACAAGCAGCATGGAGAACCTAAGATAAGCCCACATAAATGAAGGACAAGTAATCCATCTTTGAACTACGACTCTTAGGACACAACAGAAGTCGCACAAAATCTGTGCACCAGGCTTCGTGTGCGATCAGAATGCATTGTCCGATGAGAAGGAGACGCCCTGCGCGCAATTCTGATTTCTCAGCCATTGTGGTCCCGTCAATGCATGGCTCAGGGTATCTGGACTACACAGTGGAGGGTCACGCTTCCAGGTCCTTTACAGTCATGGACCAGTTCCGGCATCAGGGGGTGCTCTGTGACCTGCTGCTTCATGTCCAATACAAGGACAGTATCATAGACTTTCAGGTGAGGCATCCTTACTTTTAAGCAACTTCACTAGACTTATGGAGATGTCAGACAATGCCAAGACTTTAGTATTATGAATGACATACTTTTTATCTTTTTTTTCTTTCTTATTATATAAGATGTTGCAAAACTGTTGTAATAGAAAATTCAAAAATGTTATGAGTAAACTATATGAAATTCTGCTTAATTGAAAAGAAAATTGAACAACAAATGTGAAGATGAAATGGGAAGAAGAGTTGATAATGGAAATATGTGAAAGCGATTGGGAACAGGTATGCATTGAAAGTCACTGGTTCCTTATTTTGGAGAAAATTTGCCTGGAAAATAAATATGAGATACTTCTTGACTCCTGGAAAAATATAAGAGGGAAAATTCTAAATGTTGGAGAAATTGTGGTGAAGGGAATGCCAATCATTATTTTCTATACATAAAAATAATACAACCATATTGGCAAGAAATAATAAGAATTTTAGAAAACATTTTTAATAAGAAAATAAAACTATAAGAAAAAAAGAGTTAAAATCAGAACAATTATTATTAGGGAAAACATCAGTAACTGTAACTACAGATGAAAAATATTTATTTCAAATTCTCACAAAATAAGAAACTCAACAGGATATTGAGAGAATATTTTTTACAGGATATAGATGGTATGTTACTTGGATAAACGGCTGTTCCTTCTTCTAAGAATTATATGGATGAACAGACATAAATCTAAATTAACGCAGACTTGGAAATGTATATGTATTTATCAATATCAGTTAATATCGAGATAAAATTTCCTTATAATTTGTTTTTGTCTTTTTTTTTTGTATCTATATGTGTACGTGTATGTTTTTTGTTTGTTAATTGAATGTGCTATTCAAATAATAATAAAAATATTCTTGGAAAGTCTTATTAACAATTGTTTTTTAACAATTGTACATCTATATGATCAAAATGAATTGTTATTCTCTCTACTGTCTTTATCATGTTTACATTGATTTACTGACTTTTGGATTTTCTTCTATTAACACATTTTAGGTGCATAAAGTGGTCCTCGCTTCATGCAGTCCCTATTTCCAAGCTATGTTCACCAGCAACTTTAAAGAGTGCACAGCCTCTGAGGTGACCCTGCGTGATGTCTGCCCCCAGGTGGTGGGGAGACTCATTGATTTTGCTTATACAGCGCGTGTCACTGTGGGAGAGAAGTGTGTGCTGCATGTTCTCTTAGCTGCTATGAGGTAAGTCACTTCATATAAGTAAGAAAGGTATTGATGATGATACTGTATTGGGATCTGATTGTAAAGGTGAAAGCATTGTGAAAAATGTGTTACCAGATCATTTGGCAGTTTGGTCATTTTAGCTCCATTTACTTACTGTTCCTGTTCCTACAACAGCCCAAAGTGGACAAACTGAGCACTGCTGAAGGAGGAGCACACTCTTGTTTCTTTTTGAGGACATAAGCCATAGCTGTTCATGTGCGCTAAAAAGGAGTAAAATTGCAGTGCCCAATTTTGCCATCAGATGTCACTAAAGAGCAAAAGAACAACACATCCCACAAATATCAATAAAAACCTTGCTATAAAGGCAAAGATTAGAGGAGAAAGCAGGCAACCGTGCTTGGTACCTCTGTATAGGTGAAAGGGAGGAGAGATGTTGTGATGTCTTCATACAATAGATCAAGCCAGGCAAGAAACGAGGGAATTGTATTGTATTTATTTACAATCTATGGTCCAAACCAAAATAGTTTTAGGGTATATTTTTCTCATATAGTATATAGAAGCCTTAAGTTGTCAGCTGATGATTGTTCCTTAACAAAACCCACTTGGTCTGGGTGTATTATGGTCTCTAATCTATAAATACATTTTGTTTTTTTTTGTATTTTTCCATCAACGTTACTTAATGTTAGGGGTCTTTAGCTGCTACACAGTTGGAGGTCCTTATTTAATTTTATGAATTATTGTAATCAGGTTTTTATACAAAGTGGTTGGGACTGGGCGCAGTGGCTCAGTGCTTCGATTACCGCTCTCCCCACAGTTCATATTGTCGTTGTGTCCTTGGGCAAGACCCAGCTTAACCCACCTTACCTCCAGTGGTGTTCCAGCTGTAACACTGGTGAATAAAAGCTTAATCTTAGTCGCTTTGGATAAAAGCGTCAGCTGAATGTAAATGAGTACACTTCTGCTCAGCATATTAAAATAACTTTTAGAAGTCTAGGGGCAAGAATTCCACATTTAAAAAAATAAAATAAAAAAAGTCTGTAGGGAAGCCGTCCTCTCCAGGAGAGCGGCCTGACTGCTGCTTGTGTGTAGCATCTTTAACCTCTTCAAGTGTAATTTCTCTGTCCATCAGGTCATTATGCAGCTTGGATATCTATGGTATAGCTAAATTTGATACAAATGTTTCATACTGGTCTAATTCCACCCTTCCTTGTGTTGTTGTTTTAAAGATCTATGTAGAACTTGTAAAACTCACTGTTCATTTCCTTATTTCCTGTGATGGGTGTTTTATTGACATTAACTATTGACAGAATTCGTTTCTTTTTCATGACAAGCTGTTTAATTCTATGTGCAAGCAGTTTGCCCGCTTTCTCCCTTTTGTTTGTAATGTTGGTGCTTAGTGCAAAAGAGAGCGATTTCAACATTTTATTTAAATAATGCTATCTATTTCAATTCTTAATAAATTCATATTGTTTTACACCCGTTCAAATTGCTTAGGTATCAGATGGAGGATGTGGCCAAAGCCTGCTGCGACTTCCTCACCAAACATCTAGAGCCGTCCAACGTGATCGGCATCGCCCGATTTGCAGAGGAGATCGGCTGCATGGAGCTGCACCTGAAGAGCAGAGAGTACATCAATACTCATTTTAGTGAGGTACTGTGCCATTATACACAGCTTTAAGTACTTTAGCTACTAAAGACCTGTAGCTGTGGATAAATGATGTGTGTCAAAGGTCAAACTGCCTGTCCTGTACACATGTACTCTAATTTAATAATGCAGAGTAGATCGTTATCATTTCATCATTAGAACTATAGTCTCTTACATAACCACAGTATAGTTGTGAGTAGATCTAGCTCTGGGACAGATGTGGATTTCAACATCATATTTTGTCAAGGTTTACTACGTTGAGCTATAGAAGGACCATACTTTGATGTAAGGTTTGTCACTGAGACTTCTGTCACAACACTAAAGCCTCCTTTTGTTTTTGTCTTGTATAATGTGGAAGTGTGAAAGATCTTTTCTCTGAATTTTAATATCTTATATTCCTGTGTCATAAGGTGACTAAAGAGGAAGAGTTCTTCAGTCTCTCTCACTGCCAGCTGTTGGAGCTCATCAGCCAGGAGAGTCTCAAGGTGCTCTGTGAATCTGAGGTCTGTTCCACAAACTAACACTTGTAGCATTTAGCATTTTTAATGGTTATTTATAGGGATGACTAGAAGAATGATAGATGATATCAACCTAAAAGACACAATATGTTGGATTCATTGATAAATATCAAGGATGTAGAGCTCGAGATATCTGGTCCACGGGAAACTTTTGATCTTTGTCATATTGTAGCTTTAAAGGTTGTAGTATGTTTGTTTTAAGCACGAGTTTGTTGTTACATTATAATCTAGGTTATTATCATCTCAACTATGGCAGTGCATGTTCCAATGTTAACATCTGTTGTGCAAATCTCTGTCAGGTGTATAAAGCGTGTAAAGACTGGGTGGGCTGGGACATGGAGGGCAGAGCCCAGTATCTTCATGCCCTTCTGAACGCTGTTCACATCTATGCCCTGCCTCCAAAGTTCCTCAAAAACCAGCTGCTGTCCTGTCCCATCCTCAGCAAGGTACCTGCTTTATGCCAGTGATATCAATAATAATAATAATAATAATAATAATAATAAAAGAAAGTCATTTGGGCCAGCTGATAGAGTGCCCTCTGTGGTAGACAGTAGACATGATGGGTAATATATTGATTATTCTAAAGTAATCTTACCAAGAAAGGAGTGTTTGGTTAGTTAATGTAAGTGTTGACTAGAACTCATTTCAAATAATATCTTTTGAATAACAAAATCTATGTCTGTTTCTGTCTAGGCTAATTCCTGTAAGGACTTCCTGTCTAAAATCTTCCAGGATATGACATTGCGTAAGCTTCCTCCAGCACCGCTCCGGGGCAGTCAGCTCATTTATGTGGCTGGCGGGTACTTACTCCCTTGTTACTTTACTCGTTATTGTTGTACATGTTGAACAATGTTTTCAGTGTTACATTGTGATATATCTGTCTGTGCTTAGATATCGGCAGCATTCTTTGGCCACAATGGAGGCATATGACCCAAGGAGAAACGTTTGGCTCAAACTGGCTGATATGGGGGCCCCGTGCAGTGGTCTGGGAGCATGCACACTTTTTGGACTGCTTTATACAGTAGGCTGGCAGAACACTGCAGACATAGTGTATATGAGCTCTGTGTGAGGACATTATTCAGTAGAAATATGGTCTTAAAAAACTGTATAGAAATTATAACATGGTGCAAATACAACATATTTAGATCCTAAATCACAGTAAAAACAGGACAAACAATCACAGCACAAGCATGTCCCCTCTCCTTCTCTCATGGGTCCAGGTTGGTGGCAGGAACCTGTCTATTCAGAATAACACAGAGTCGAGCGCCCTGTGCTGCTACAACCCCATGACCAACCAGTGGAGTCCGCGGGAGCCCCTCAACACCCCCAGGAACCGGGTCGGGGTGGCTGAAGTTGATGGGTGCATCTACGCTGTGGGTGGCTCTCAAGGCTCCACGCACCACAACACGGTGGAGAGGTGAGACCATTCAATAATACTATTCTAATAATATTACTTAAACAATGACACACTGCTCTATGTTCTAGCCTCAACACTCACAGATTTGGCCTAATCTTTGGTGATGTATTTAGAAGCTGCTATTCGCTTCAGGGAGCAGTTAAGATGTTTGCAGTTTTTCCTCTCAGCCTAATTAGACTTCAGCAGACAGACAGGAACATGCTGAGACACGACTGTGATGTATTCTGCAAGAATGTCAGTCTTGTCAGGAATGCACCCAATGCTGCAACTTTGAGGAGGAACATTTAAAGCTGTTACTAATGAATCTCAATAATTAACAAATAACATTAGAGCTTAGTGCCTAATGGTGGTCTTCTTTAATAAATTAGATTACAAGCTATTGATTAGTTAACTTTAATGGATAGTTCAGTATTTCGTAACTGATGTTCTATTAAATACTTTACTTAGATAGCATTACTTTAGTTGTTGGCACTCTTGCATTTTAGAAAGATACAATCTGGGACAAAAAGCTTTTCCTGAGATTAATACCTGGTTGGTGATTTATGAAACACCAAAATTCTGTCCAATTAAATCCTGTTATTTATCAAAGTAATTGTAAAATATTACAGTAACAATGTAATACATGCACATAACTGCCAGTACTGTCACACAATTGGACTGAACATGTGAGAGAAGTTGTATAAAATCACAAGTGATTCTAATGTGTTTGTGGATAATAATAATAATAATAATAATAATAATAATAATAATAATAATAATAATAATAATAATAATAATAATAATAATAATAATAATAATAATAATAATAATAATAATAATAATAATAAAGAAAGTCATTTGGGCCAGCTGCTGATAATGTTTGTGACAAGAACACCAAAGAACTGTTCTTGATACGTTTGGTCTTTGTGAGCATGTTAGTGAGCCGACCCATAACAGAGGTCACACTCTGGACCTAGTCATTACTAAGGCTGTTCATATTTCAGATGTCACTGTGATTAATGTTGGTCTATCTGATCTATTGATCTACTGAACTATTAATGACAGAACAATTGATAAAACTGTCTCCAGCCTGAGTTCATCCACCTGCTGCCTCGATGTTTTACCCACTAGATTTCTAAAATCAGTACTAAGCAGTTTGTTACCACAACTCACTGATATAGTCAATAATTCCTTACAGTCTGGAACATTTCCAAGGGCCTTAAAAACTGCTGTCATTAAGCCTCTCCTAAAGAAGAGCAGTCTTGATGCTGCAGAGCTCAACAACTATCGGCCCATATCAAACCTGCCATTTTTAGGGAAAGTCATCGAAAACGTTGTAAACTTAATGGCTTTCTATTACTCAACAACTGCTTTGATCCTTTTCAGCCAGGATTCACTTAGACTGCACTTATCAAAGTCTCAAATGACATCCTCTGGCAAAGTCTCTGTCTCTCTCTCTGTCTGGAACTGCCCTTAAATGGTTTAAGTCCTATCTTGAATCTCTGCACTGGCTTCCTGTTGCTCAGAGAATGGAATTTAAAACAACACTTAATGGTTTAGCACCAGAATATATTTCTGACATGCTAGTTGCTTATGAAGCTCCTCGGACTCTGAGAACATCTAGGCCTTCTACTTGTCCCCAGAGTTAAAACTGAACATGGTAAACCAGTGTTTAAGTTTCATGCAGCAAAAACCTGGAACAGTCTCAACTCTAACAATGTTCAAGAAGAGGTTAAAAACGTTCCTCTTTTGCTCCGCCTACATTAAGTAAAGCCAACTGAAAGTGTTTTATCTGCACTCTTTATCTTTTCATTTTTTATTCTGTATTTTACTTATGTTTCTTATTCTAAATTAGTCTTTTATCTCTGTAAAGCCCTAAGTTACCCAGTGTATGAATTTTGCTATATACGTAAATAAAATTGTCAAGATGGATCAGTGAGTTTGGAAACTTGCAAATCTTGTGAGAATCCAGCTGCTGTGAGAAAATCTATAACTGGTGCAGGCACACCTGAAGAATCTAAACATTTAAAACATTGAACTGCTTCATCGTCCATTGAAATGTGGTTAATAGAGGATATTTCCACTATGTATTGTTGAGAGACAGAATGACTTGCAGGTTGTGGGGTTGTATAAATGAGGAACAGAATAAGAAACTTGGCAAAACAATAGTTTAGCACTTCTCTCCTGTAGTTGCAGTCTGCATGTCTTACCTACACATTCATCTGCCAGGCCTGTATACACCTGTACTGCTGAGACACACACACATCTGAACTTTTTAATCATTACCAGCCACGGACGCAGCTGTTCAAATTGCATCATGGGAGTTTTCCTGGTCACACCGAGCAAAAAGGTGAGAACAGTTTTAGTGCCGAGGCGTTGTAGGATTACTGAACCTGATCCCGTCTCCTTCATGTCACTGCCTCTATGGCTTCTGTGAAAGCTTGTCAGCATATGCCAAACATGGCTGCCAGCTTAACCTAATCCCCTGAAAGTGGACTCAGTGGTGGCGTTTTTACAGGTAGCTGTGCCTCTCAGCAACAAATGAAGCAAAACTAATGATTTCTTGTAGGAGTGTTTTATGAAGCCATTTAGAATTATAAAAAGGTTATCACATTAATGACCTACACTTATATTTACAACTGTTTACAGATGGGACCCGGAATCGAACCTCTGGACCTTTGTGTGCCCAATGTCAGTGGCCCGTCTGGGTGCAGGGGTGGCGGCATGTGGGGGGGCTCTCTATGTGGTGGGGGGATATGATGGACAGAACCGCTGGGACACTGTTGAGAAATACCAGCCGGACACAAACAGTTGGCTCCAGTTGGCCCCCATGAGCACAGTCCGCAGCGGCCTAGGTGAGCGTTTGGCACACTGTTATACATTTCATTCTGACATTGCTTTGACTCCTTGTTGTCTTGTTTCAGGCGTGGTGTGCATCAACCCTTACCTGTATGCCATGGGCGGTTATGACGGGCACAGGCAGCTGTCCTCTGTGGAGCGTTACAACATCACCCGAAATGTCTGGGAGCCCCAGGCCCCAATGCTACACAGCCGCAGTGCCCATGCAGTCACAGTGTACAATGGACGCATATATGTTTTTGGTCAGTAATGTCCTCTAAACATCCAGTCTCACAATGCATACCTCTACCAATGCCAATTATGTCCTGGCATTTTCAGGAGTACTTCTCCAAAATGGACCAGATTTATTCTTGAGTTAAAGCTCACAATGTGTTATTTTGGGAAAATTGTACATTGTGGCTTTAAATCAATGGTCACACAAACCCAGTTGATGTCTTTTTCCAAACTCTTACTTTTATGAATGCCACTCAAATTGTCACTTTCTGATTTTGCCTGTTGTTGACCCTATTTAAGTCATACAACACACTCGGCTTCTCTAATGTGACAGGCATCAAGACGCTGATGGCAAGACATAGATATGTTATTATAGGGAGTCACTATAGCAACATTTGCATTTTGTCTTCATGTAACTTTGTTCATCTCAATCTCTGGCATCTACCACTTCCTTTCTTTTTATAAAATAGCTTTAGTGATCAACCATCAAATTGTAAAGTATCAGAATTAACTTTGGCCTGTCATTATTACCCCATTGAGAAGATATTATAGGATGTTGACATGTTAACAGCTGTGAGCTAGGGTTATAATTGAGTTATTATATTAGTACACCATATTATGAGGAGTACTACTTTATTAAATGGACAGCCTTGAGTCAGTTGAATGTTCACAGAAGCTTGAGTGTACATGGACAGAGAGCAGTTGCTAATTTAACACATTTTGAAAATGGAGCCTGAAATTTATTTTAAAAATAACCTTGAGTTTATTTAGATGGTTTCTTGAAATAGAACAGCAAACACCTCTTTACACTGAACTTGTACAAAACCGTTTGATTCAAAAATGATTTATTAATTGATGTTTTGTTCATGCAGGCGGATTTAACCAGCATGGCTTCCTATCCAGTGTGGAGTGTTACTGTCCAGACAGAAACGAATGGATGAGCGTCACAGAGATGTCTTTGGGAAGGAGTGGCATGGGGGTAGCTGTGACCATGGAGCCCTGTCCCGGCAGCCTGCCTGAGCCAGAGGACGACGAGGACGGACCCACGTAGCATTCGGACCAGAAGAAGACGACTCCAGTATTGAAGGTGGTTCCACATTGTCCTGCTTTATTAGGGACAATCAAACTACATGAAGTGTTCAGCTGCATTTATGGACTTTATTTTGAATGCACTGTGGACTACAGGTACATGTGTGTTTTTAAAAGAGACGGGTGGAGATGAACACTTGCATGCCATGACTGTGAAGCTGCAATCAACACAGAGCTGCAGAGGCCAAACTTTGGCACTATTAAATATTTTATGTTGTTGAAGATATTTTTCAGCCAGTGATTTTTAATGCAATGTTATTTGTAAAATATAATTACAGTGAATTTGTGGTTTCTAATTTCCTTTTGTATTATGTCTACCTCTGCTTAATGAGCACTCTTGTGATTTCTAATGGTCTGCCACCAGCAATTTCACCCATGTTTGTAATTCTTTTGTGTTTATATTAAATTGTAATAATAAATCTAGTTAGATAAGCCATATTTGATTTCTGTTATCAGGAGAAATGTATTATACGTGAAACTTTGCTATGTCACTGTAGGTAGCCTGCCACTAGATGGTGCCATAAGTCTGAAAACTGCTGTTGGCTGAGTTGAAGTCTGAGCTCTATTTTGTCTGTTGTAAAAAAAAAATGTCATTGTGTTGACAGCTTAAAAAAAACATGCCACAAAGAGGAAAAAAACGGTTCCATTTTAGACACAAATGTCTATCTAAAATACCAAGAATTTACCCACAGCTCCTTCACAGATGCTGAAAAGTATTTTAAGAATATTTTACAAATGACTGATGATGAGAGTGTGCATGTAGAGGTCTATAGAAACCTTTAATCCTTTTGGTTTTAAAGAGAAAGAGTAGGGAGTCTCTATGTGTTAGTCATAAACAGACGTCACTTGTGTGCTTACTTATCTCTCAGCACTGCTGCTCTCCTCCATGGCTCACCTGCAATTATCCCTGCGAGCTGCCACAGGCTGCTCTGGACAGAGCTATTATTCAAATGAAGCTTAGTCTAATCATGTTGAGATTTGTGACAAAGAGACTCACCAGTGCAAAGGCCCGAATGTCTGTTTGTTTTCTAACTTCTGTGGAATAATAGATAGGCAGGTGATGCACATTGTCTCCCATTGAGCCTGTCTCAAATTTCAAATGACTTATTCAGAGTATGATGATAATTCTATTGACAAAGCAACCTGTTGGGACTGTGACGTGGAGTTGCTGCCGTGCAGAGCCGGGGTGAGGTCTCAGTGTGTGAAAACAGGAAGCAGTCTTGGACTCTACTCAGGACGTGAAAAAAAAAAACCTACAAGATGCACAAGAGCTGGTGACTCACATTGTGCACATATGACTCAGACATCTCACATCCATGCACAGACACACACATGTGTCCTTTATCTGTCACACACAAACACACGTGAATGCACATGTGCAAACAGCAGATTTGCCTCAATGTGCTCCTTGTCTCATGGGGAGATGGAGCTGTTCACTGTGCATAAAAGATACTTGCCTCCAGTCAGTGGAGGAATACATGTGCTCTCTGTCCAGTCGGTGCTCACAAACCCACCTCCATCCCAGCTCCTCCTTTAGCTGCTTTTGTGATTTTACTATTTTCTCTTGTTGTTGATGCTTGCTTCAGGATGATGGTGGGGTTCAAATTATACCGTCTCTGCCTTACACTTTTCTTAGAGATGGATAGTCAGAAATGTGCCAAAAAGGAGCCCTGGTGACAAATAAACTTCAGTACTTTCTGGTTACTGCAGCGTGTTTGTGAATAATTGTGAATTATATCAAATGTCAAACCTAAGATCCTCAGTTACACAGTTGCATTAATGCAGTCTCTCTGTGTGTTATGAAGAACTCAAAATCTATGCAATCTAAAGAAAAAAGCATTGTAATATAGCATATTTGCGATTGGTTTAGAGTTTATGTACACGTTCCCTAAATATATATATTAAAAGTAGTATTTAAATGTATTTTCAAGTGGAACAGTCAAATGCAGGTCATCGTTAGAATCTGTTATGGTTTATTAGGTGTATATGACACTGTGAGTGAGTATTGTGTTGCTCCAAAGCCTTATCCAGTGGATGTGGTTTATCGGCCTTGTTCACATGTGCACAGTGGCGGGGCCTCTATAGAACCAGAAGGGCCCTATGGCTAAATGTGTGTAGGTGTGACCTTGGGAAGTGATGACCTCATCAACATCCCCGCTGCAAAGCTAATCTGTTACATTCTGAAGGATGCTCCTCCAATGAAGCCACCCATGAAGGTGACATTGGTGAGCGGGCTGGTGGTGGGAAACACACCGGCCGCAGAGCCTGCACCAACATATTCAAATAAGCATGCGTGATGTGGACCGGGCAGCACATGCATGCAAATCCTTATGTTCAATGTACCATGTGCTACAGAGTGCTGCTTAGATTAAATTACCAGTGGGCGTAAAGGAGCTCTTCAGCCAAACGCCTGGGCCTGCAGCAGGTGTCTGAGGGCATTGAGTCAAAAGGTCAGAGCTTCTTTAATCTGGATCTTTATGATCTGTGGCCAGTGGGATGCTTTCACACTTAAAATAATCAAAGGTTTTGTGTTTTATTATGTACCCTATGCACCTCATATATGCAAGTCATCTAAGAGCTCTGAGATGTGGAAGTCTCAACAGTTACCCTGCATTTTTACCTTTCTAATTTGGTTGTTAGGCCTAAATGATGCTTAAAAGACGACGAACACTCTCCTTGATCACAAAGACTTGATGCAGAAACACAACCAGGACCATAAACTAGTTCCACAGTCTTCATAGTTACTTTTCATTCTCTTAAACTGGTGTGTCACCTGACCAGTGACACACCAGTTTACTTGAGTTCCGTGGGTTTAGTCAAAGTATTGTAGCAGCTGAATGTAGTTTGCTGATGATGTTCTGGCCAGTATAAGAGTCTCTCTGTGGTGAGCATATAGCGCGGCCGACTAGGCTGTGTGTTCACTTCTGCTGTGTTTCTCTCAGACTCGGAGGAAAGCATGAGCGGACGGTTTCAAGCTCCCCTCTCACTGAATTGATTCTACTATGGGTCCTCTAGAAACACGGCGCAGACGAACAGGGATCAACACTACTGACTAGTCTTCACTTTGACAAGTTTGGATTATTTCAACCAGCTGAAACGTATACTGGCAGTTAAAGAATGAATCGTTACATCCAGTGGCGCATGTAAAACAACGCAGACGCAACGGATGGCGTCTGTCTTCGAAACGCACGTTCCCAACTCCCCCCTGTACCCAAACATGGTATATTCCACAATTTATTCCAGGGAAAGACTGACAGTTTTTTGGGTCATGAAGCAGCTGTTCAAGTCAGTGGACTGCCCTCCCTCCGCAAGAATAAGGAATTAGTACATTTCAAATTAGATAACGACAAACGTTGGTGCAGGCAGGGAAAAAAGTATGACAATTAATCCGTAGCACAAAACACAGGCTTTTGACACAAGAAAGAAATGTTATGATAGTTATTTAAATGATCAATTGTTACTGAACACATTAAATTGAGCATGTGTGTTGTTTATTCCAAAGCTGCATCGGTAATACAGTGGAATCAATTATGTTTGTAGATTCATTTAGATGTGCTTCCATCAGGTATGTACTGTACATGGTCTGACTGTTTTCAGGCCTACAGTGAAGTAGTGCACAATATTAAACAATGGTGGGATGAAAGTTGACCCTTCTTCAATAAATCTACTTAACGTTCGCTTGTGCAAAGGCAATCCATCAGCTGGCCGGACAAGGGTTTCTATTACATTTTACATCCTGGGACCGTTAACATCACAGAGGAATCGTCTCTTTGTATTCACTTGGTCACTTTTGTGCATTGTACTTTTATTATACCAGAGTTAATTGAACATTGGTGCACAAAGTAGAACAAAAAGGATTGTTTAATTTCATTTGTGAAAAGAATTCGAGCATGTTTTCATTGTGAGTGACTGAACAGTGTATGTGCATGTGTGTGTACATGAAACACGGGTCAAGCCCCTTGGAAACAGCAGCCGAGGTCCTCTGCTTTTAAGTGGATTAAAACTCCAGCACAATCCCCCGGGCCAGCAGGCATTGGACAAACTGGGTGTAGTTTAAATGAGGACTTAAGACTGATTATCTCTCACACTGCTTTTGTTTTTGCTGCTACTGTTGCCTATACGGGTAATAGTGTCCAGTATGGAATGACATCACATATTAGTCAGTCACACAGGTATTAGCTAGTCAGACTGCACATCCGCAGGCCTGTGTTTTTCCTCCATCTGTCTTCAATCTGTGGCCCATTCTCCACTTTGAACATCTACTGGTGGTAACTTGTGCGCGCTGCAGCAGTCTGGATGTATACCTGCAGTGTTTATGTTTAGTCTGCCATCAAGCTGCCTGTCTTATCTGTGCTACAATATGGGAGCGGCTGGTATGGTGTGCCCTGGACCCACTGTAGTGCTCGATATTTTTTGCAGTCTCTTGGCACCAATTAACTAGGTCAATATCTGAATTTTGAAATGTTATTTAACATCTTGGTGAAAAAGAAGCTACATATCCCCATAGTGTCATCCCACCACACATCAGAACTCTGAATTACAATTTCATTTTAATGTGGTGTTTACACTTTTGTCATTAAACTCTTTAACTTCCACACAAAGAAATATATTTGCAAAAAAAGATTTATTAGTAAAATTGTGCTGCTGCCTATTCATTTAGCAACATTTCAGGTTTTGTTTGTCAGATTACCAAATCAGGAAGTAGATATGCAAGTCAACCAGCCCGTTGACCTGCCAGTTTAGGGTGAGGGCATTATGTGTAACTATCAGGGATATCCTGGGCATGAATGAATGTCTTTCATTTCTGCAGCAAATATAACAACAATACAATATAATGTTTACAGATTTCCATAGGAGTAACCTAAATTTAACTTCTGGTTAGCTGTTGTGTGTGAGTCAAACTAAGTATTAAAAATGTTCACACAATTGTACAGATTCATACTATATAATTATTGAAGCTGTATGATGTATAATTTTTGAGCTATGACCTTGTGTTAAACAACAGTGCATCGAATGAATGGCGTAAATCTAAGCTAGACTTGTCTGTGAAGGTTCTCAGTCATCCAGGACATCTTGAAAAAAAATGTTGAAGTAAAAGCATCTGGACTCAGTTTTTAAGGTGAAGACGTTTCGTCTCTAATTCCATGAGACTTTGATAAAAGTCTCTTGAATTCATTTTAATTCAGGAACTCAGAATTGATAAAGTCTCTTGGAACTAGAGACGAAACGTCTAAGCTAGACTGTCTTAAACTGACAACTGTCAATCATGTTTTCTAAGGCAATGTACATGTAGATACAAATTTTATTGTCTGATTTGCCCCATTCAACTAAAACATGAGTGTTTTGGTGTTTAGAAGTGACATCTAAAAATGTATTTTTGTTACCTTTTCATTCACACCTACTGCGCAGCACTGAGTCACTTCCAGTTTTTTTTAACAGCTTTCAGACAATAATATATCTGTACAGCAGCGTAAGCCAGTCGATATAATCAGTGTTACATGTGAATGAGGATAAACAGCCAAAAATACATTTTCAAAATTTTTTATTCATTCATTCATTTTCTACTGCTTAGTCATGTTAGGGGTCGCGGGTGACTGGAGCCTATCCCAGCAACATTGGGCCTTAGGTACACCCTGGACAATGGCCAGTTAGTCGCAGGGCTGACATTTAGAGACATACAACAATTATTCACTAGGAACACTTTAGAGTTGCCGATTAACCTAAACATGCATGTCTTTGGACGATGGGAGGAAGCCGGAGTACCCGGAGAGAACCCACGGTAACACTTGGAGGACATGCAGACTCCTCACAGAAAGACCGGAGTCGGCCGAGAATGTTTGAGTCGGCCGGGTTTTGAACTCACAACCTTCTTGCTGTGAGGCAGGAGTGCTAAACACTTTGTCACGTGCACCCCACAAAAAAATGTGATTTTTTAAATAAAAATTTTTAAACAAGCAAAATGGTGGCAAAAAAAAAAAGGTCAACCATGCGGTTACAGTGCAAGTCAAAGGGTTAAACACCTGACCTTTGACTAGAAGGACAGCTTCTATTACATCCTATGCCAAAGGAAGCTTATTGTGGAGCCACAGATAGGGCAACAGTGGCTCACTACTCCATCTACTGGTACAAAATGATATAGCTGTTATTTGCACGGTATGTAACATTGATAATATCTCTCTAATACAGTACAGATTACTATCTTCTTGTGGAGGTTTTATTGACTATTTCTAGTAAATAGTAAATAGACATTCTAGTAAATGTTTTCTGAAGATTGTGTTCTACGAGGTTCAGTTCAATTAATCAAAAACAGGGAAGAACTCTTTCTATAGAGCTAGTTGTATGGGGCAGTTATATAACTTTCTCACTATATGCAATATGTAACAAAATGTTACAGAAATGATACTTTTTTATTTATCCTGGAAAGTCCCACTGAGAATACAGTTTCTCTTTTGGAGTGGAGACCTGGCCCCATGAGTAAGTGTGACCTTCTACCTGTGAGGCAGAAGTGCTAACCACTCTGCCACCACATATACATTTATACACTCGTCCTATATATTACTAAAATTGGGAGAGGAGAGGCAAGATGACTTAAACTAGAAGGACAGAACATAATGTGAGGTTTAAGAAACAGAACATGACACAGAGAGACAAGGACCGAGGCACACAGATTTGAACGATTTGTGTGTCGCCAACTCCTTTGCCTTAATCATTTTGTTCGTGCTTGCTACGGGAAACGGTAAACAGTCTAGAAAGTTTAGAAAGACTGTTCGAGCCAACTTCTTTATCTTCAAGGTAACTAAGTAGGTATCCAATCAAAATAACGTAGAATTCCTGTTCTGCAGCCCCATGCTTTTTATTGTGTCATTTATGTTTCTCACTTTCATTTTTCCTTTTCATCTATATGTTTTTATGTCCAATAAGCACAGTTTGAGCTGTGGTTGTGAGACCTGTTGTGTCAACATGTATAAAAGTCACCTGATAGTGTATGTGCCACACAAAGTCATGCGGTCAGGATTTAAATCTTGGCTTGGGTCTATGTTTTCCCCTCACTGTATCTTTCCACATTTCCTGACTCCCTGAACCATGTCCATCAAATAAAGGCTAATAAACACATCTTATAATATTTAATGGTTTTAGAACAATAAAAAAAATGTTCAGTATTAAGGTAATTGCAGAATGTGTTTCTCCTCAATGCACTTTCAATGCAATGTTTATGATTTCTTAATATCAATGCATTTTCACAAATTGGTTTATGGATGCACAAAAAAAACTGCAAAAACAAATCAAATGGCATTAAAACAGTGCTTAACTTTTCAGTATTTACAGCTACAGAAGGGCTTTTATTATAGGAGGGTTGTGTTGACTTGACAATATACCTATATGTAGTGTTCAGATGGCAGCGTGGCATTTCACTCTTAGGCCCTTTTCACACAGGTTCTCTGAAGGAGTGGCTTTAGATTCTTTAATACCTGGTGCGTTCAAACATGCCCTAAGGCAAAGTTGACGGCAGTGATGTCAGTTATTATGCTCTCATATATGATAATACCTGTATTCAAATATGTCCCAGACGTGCAAAGGATTTTACAAACAACCTGCAGAAAGTATGAGACCTTTGTGGACAACAACACGCTCATTCTTGGCACTCCTCGAGAGACTCTTTAGACATTGTTCATACCATCACAATATTTTCAGGGTTTAAAAATACTAGTGTGAATTGTGTTCATACATGCAGCCCCTCCAGATGAAGTCTGGGTAATAGTGCTTGAAGAAAAGGGGCTCTAACAGTGGAGTATCTGGTGAGTCAGGCCACATACTGTATCTATGAATGGTTTTTCTTCCTTATTTATGTCAAGAAAATGTGAGATTAATTTTGAGGCCACACATTTCAATGATTTGATGATGTTTTTTGTGGTAAAAAAAGTTACATAGTGTCGCTGTAATAAGCTCAGACCTAGAAAACATCACTAGCATCATTAGCTGTTTCCAGTTTCAGAAAAAGGTGGCTTGGACAAACCAGTTTGTGTGGAAGACAAGGAGACCACTGTGTGCTTGCACCGATCCTTCAGTGTAGCAAGGTTAGAGTCAGTAGTAGTAGTATGAGTTTTATTTTGCCAAATAGAGAACAGAAATGTAAAAGCAATATTTTATGAGCAACCATCGAATGCTGCTGTCACTGCTATATTGTCAGTCCCACATGTACAGGCCCTGTTGCTGTGGATGGCCCTTGCTGGCTTCATTAAAACCATACATACAGTCTACTTTGAGGATGAGGGAAAAGCAAGTAGCTGAGATAAAATTTCTAAAAAGCTCTACTTGTTTTTACTCAAGCTATCGCAAAACCTAGTGAGTATTTTTTTTTGTTTTGTTTGGCCGTTAATGAAAACACACCTGATTTGCATTTTTTTGAAAGCGTATCATTGGCTACTTCCATGACACATCTGGTTGCCTAGGACACTTCTGGTTGCCAAGGGATGAAGTGAGGTTTTTACATGCTGATGACATCACCCGCCCAGATTTGAGGCTCGTTGCTGTTTGACAAAAGTGGCTTTAAGTGTTCAGAGTGGGGTCCTTAACTGTCTGGGACACCACTGATGTAAATGCTCCCCCCTTTTGCTAAAGAATGGTTCTGGTCCCTTGGGGAAAAACCTCAGGGGCGGAGGGGATCAGGCCCCACAGAGCCCCACTGTGCATGCCTGCATGTGTGCATGTATACCTGCCTGACATGCACACTTTGGCTTGTACAAGTCTGTTTTATGAATGTGTGCCTCCTCCCACCAGCCACTAATGGGGATCATGTGTGGAGTCAGCAGCAGGGACACACAGAAACACGCTAACCTCCACCCCCCATGCACGCTCACACAAACACACACACGTGCACGCTTCTATGTGCCTCAGTCAGCGAGTTAAAAAGCACTCCTGGGGGGGCCACGGTGCTGGTGTATGCATGCTTGTGTGCGCCGCAGAACACACATTTTGTTTCAGAAGAAAGAGGGGGGCGAAGGGGGAGGGGAGAAGAAGAAGAAGAAGGGGTTGAGTAGAGAGAAAGGAGAAAGATATGGGCAGTGAGCACAAGCAAAGAGTGTGTGCGCGTCTGTGTGCGTGAGAGCGAGTGTGCGAGGTGTTCGACAGGGCAAAGAGAGGAAAAGAAGTGGATAGAGAAAGCTAAAGATCGACAGGGAGGATGGAGTGAATGGCTTAGAATAAGAGACGGAGGGAGGTTGAGGGGCCCCGCGCAGGGAAGACAGGGGGCCCTGCAGTTTTGGCCAAGGGGCAAGACAGTCAACAACACATGGACCCAAAACCTTGAGACAAATCCTTCATCTGAGACAATAGCAGACACTGACTACATAACCCAAAATACATGAATGATAAATGTTCAACCAGACCGCTGACATTTTTTCACTATTACACCTACATGAGCTGCAAATATATTAACGTTAAGTAGTCTCCACACTACATTTCTAATGGATGAAAGCTGCTCAAACATCAAAAATCCTGCACAAAACAAGATGATTTTGGCAAATGCCAGCTGACTGATTACATGCGTGTGTTGTCTGAAGGTGGGTAGAAAACATTAGCTCAATATTTACCTGCTCCACTTATACAAGCAATGAGGTTACACCAGCTAAAGGCTACACGCTACAAATGACTGGATGCTGAATGTTGTATAACTTGAACAACAAGGCGCCAAATGACACAAGACAGTGAAGACCAAGAATTATACACAGATTGTATTACAACCCGTCATCAGCAACATCAAACTGAGATCTGATAAAATGAGCATGTTTCTATATATGTAGTAGTAGTGGTTATTTCTGAACCGTGGAAGTAGCACGGTACATATTGGGGTGGAGCACAGGCACACAAAAGTCTACGTGGGACCAAAGTTCATGTTTCAAGACAAGTTGCTATTTGAGTCTGGATTTGGTATGGTCAGTATTCACATCATGTGTTCAATTTGTAGCACTGCACTGGTTCAAACATTACTTTTTCTACTACTTTATCCAACTGGTACTGTACTATCCAAATATCCAAAAATATGTTTTGATTAGCAAATATGTATAATACCTACAGTTACTGAAGTAAACAAACTAGTCTGATCTGACAGCTGTTACCATGTCATAAATTGCTGAATCTAAATATGAGGAGAAAATTTAAATGTTGATATTGCAAAACATATAGCCAACACAAAAAAAAGAAAGACATATTATTTGTATCCATGTTTAAATAGAGTTTAAATGGAGTTAAATTATTGCAACCGAGAGGTCAAGAAGTGGCCAAATTTAACCACATGGCACAATGTTTAACCAAAAACTAACAAAAAAAACATGATTGTCTTTTCCCTTATTCTAACAATTTACACTTGATTTACATGTGCATGTTCAAATGTGTTTTTAAAGGCCTCTATCTGCCAGCGCAGAGTTGTGGGGCTGACTGGACCTGCTCTGTCAGAAATAGGCCGGGTTAGGTTAGAAAATGTTTCATAAGCTCACACTGACCTCTTTCCTCTGTCTCTCTCTCTCGCTCTGACGCCCTCCGCCCAGCCTCTATCTGCGCTCACACAACACATGTACATAATAGTATTGTATAATTACAGTTGTATGCACACAAAATTTATGCTGTCACCAAAATCAAACATTCTGCATAAACAATAAGATTTTAGCTAATGCAAGCAACTGACTAAGTGCTGTCAGTGAGTGGACAGAGAACATTAGATACTGGCTTGATACTGCTGTACCAGCTATTTGTTAAATGCTATAGCACACAAAGCTGTTATTCTGGACTTCAGAACGGCAAAGAACACCACATGGAGGACCCAGAGTTATCCACAGAAGGTTTCAGGACCTATGGTTTGTCATCTAAGACTGTTAGATGTACAGTATATACCTCAATGAAAGGTGAGCAAATATAAGGGCTAAAGGCATGTTTCTACTGATGAAGATGGTGTAAAACTACCCCCTACCATTCAATTAAACCATGGGTTACACAATTTCTGTCCATTTTATCCACAATGACTGGATAAAATATCAGTCAATTACTAAGAGATTTGTCTGAGCACAATTTCAGTTGGACTATATGTTCTCTTCTTTCTGTAGCTATGGTAGCCCTGCAGGGACATAATATTGTCCCTGAACAAAGCCAGTGAAAATCACCTGATGATGAGTATGTCATAAAAATTCAAGATTGCATGTTAACAAATAGAGCACTTCTCTTACAGCAGTGCTCAGTTTGTCTGCAAAAGGCATTCTACCAAAGTGCTGTCAGTGAGTGGACAGAGAAAATTTTTATTTTTTTGGTAGTTTTTTGTAGAATAAATGTTGCAATTGCAAAGTGTCATTTTGATGCACTTTTAAAGGTAGTTTTTAAAAGTGCACCAAATTTTGTACACAGTTATTTTCCTAATCTGTTCACAAAATTTTCCACAGTTCACCTTTAAAGGCCAGTTTGAGTCATACTAAAACAAAAGGTGCGTGTTTGGTCGATGAGTAAACGAGAGGTCGACAAACAGAGATACGGGAATAGAGACAAGCTGAAGGGGGTGGGGGGCACGAGCATACACAGGCAGGCTGTGGCCTTCCAGCAGCAGCAGTAAAAATAAGGGAGAGGAAAAACAACGATGACTCGAAAGATTAAATTCCTGCTGAAATAGGAAGGGCAGAGAGGGGAATGCGGTAACTGGTGAGGCGATGGGAGAAATGGGTGCCGTCTACCTAAAGGTCCCGGACTTAAAATACATCATTTAAATGTGCAACAAACGACATTACCAGACAATTCATTAAAGAAACTGTATATTTGGTGTATGTTGTGAGGTCACAACCCTGTTATATTTGTATATGTCCTCACATGACTGAAGAACTCATTCTCCTGTTATAGACTTAACAAAGTTTACACGAGTAGCCCCCTTTTAATCTTTTTCATCAAATTTAAAAGCTATTGATAACGATAAAAGCTATTGTGACCTTTTATAGAGTGCACAACCACACTTGCCACATAAATAAGTTGCACGCAAACCCAATAAGCAATGCAAAAACTGCTGTCTGAATGTAATGATCGCATAACTGCACATGGCTAATTTGCATTAAACTACACAAACATGATATTTTACACTCACATTATTTGTGATTTTGTCCTATTTTTGCAGAAAGTTTACACAGTGTAGACAGCTTGCACAGCAAACAATAATGTATTCATGTATTCATTTTGCATATATTGAAAGTCAAAGCACACCAAAAGCTTGTAAGGAAGCAGAAATTGAATGCTATAAAACAGTACCAGAACTTTGCACGGCTAGTTAACAATCTTTGAAAGGAAAAGGTTGTTCCATTGCAGTGTTATAACAAACCATGGCTTTAAATCAAAAAAGTTATGTGTAAGCTGTTGTCCCTGATGGATGTCAGCTTGGCTAAAATCCTCCTCTCACTCACCTCCTCAACAGAGTCCAGCAGGCACCCCAGGACAGAGCCGGCCCTCCTGACCAGCTGGTTTAGTCTCTTCCTGTCCCGGTCCGGAGGCTACCACTGAGTCATAAAAAGTCCTAAGTAGAGGCCTGCACACTCCAAATGACCTCAGTCTTCTGAGGAGGGCTCTTGTACAAGGCATCAGTGTTGTGTGACCAGTCCAGTTTATTTTTCATGTGAACACCCAAGTAACTTAAAAAACAACGTCCAAAGTCTCAAAAAACTATCCACCGTCTTAAGGTGTTGCGTTTTTACAGATGATTCCTACTACAATATGCTACGATGACAAAACAATACAATAAATCAAATCTGATATTTTCTGTTAAAGCAGCCCCATACTTTGCACAAACTTGCACTGTGTAATATTTGTTGTATACGGTTGAAATAAATGGAACACATCAGTCAAAAGTTTGCTTTCATTATGTCAAAATAACTCCCACTAGATATCTTTAAAGTAGACATTTGAAGCTCCACACAACCAGTAGAAGTTCCATTACTTCCTCCTCTTGGTCCAACAACTGTCTGGTGCAGACAAATAAAGCATGTCTGGAGGTGTTTTTTGAACATACATACAAATATACAATGTCTGAAGGTTTATTAAGGATTCAATGTCTCCTTTTTTTGTCCTTTTGCCTTTATTTCGATAGGATAAGTAGACAGACAGAAAACAGGCTTTGAGAGAGAGGAATGACTTTGGGCAAATAAACCAAGACAAAATCAAACCCGGGTCTCCAAAGAACACTTTCCTTCAACAGTCTCAACAAAATGGCCCTGCAAGGCTCCTGTAGGTGTTCATAGGCAGGAAGTTATGGAGGTGCAATATCACCTCCAGATGCCGGCACTTTTAATATGCCCTTTATAATTAAATGTCTCATTGTCACTTTGCCTTATGTTTAAATATCTCCTAAAAAATCTAATAAATTTCCATCAGTCACACTTACTTGCTCTTACTGTATTATTTTCTCATCTTGTATAACAATAAGTTTAAATAGAGACATTATCATGGCACAGAGCACTCACTTATGCATGTTAACGCCAAAAAGGGAGCAGCTACAGAAAGACTCTAAAGAGGAGAAGGAAGGAAGTGATTGCTGAGTGCTGGAATGGCTGCCACATCTCCTTTCTGTTCTGATAGAAATAATCCAACAAACTGACTGATTGGCACTGCAAAGATGCTATTCAATTAGAGATGAATGTGTGAATGAACGCTGTTGAGAGGGATGTGGAGTGATGAAAAATACAGGTTTGGTTTGATTGAGCTCAAACCTGTTCGTGGGATGGGGACGTGTGTGCGCTCTCACTGATAGGGGATAGGGGCTTCGTTAGGCTAATTACAGCTTAACTATGTAAATAAGGCTGTCATAGTGGAGGGACACACCCACCTCTTTTTCAGACCCAATTAACCTAAGCCTCTGGAATCCACACCTATCAATCTGCAGCACACACACCACATACACTTCCATCCATCTCCAATGGTCTAAACAGATTTGGTTCTATTTATGTTCAGTGTAAATGTACAGTTTTCTGTTTAGGATGCACTTTGTGTAAAAAACTGTGTAAAAAACTATTTGAATGATTTTCAGAGGTCTGGGCCACCAGTAATATACGTAGGCTCAAATTGCCTGATATGACTTTGAGAGTAGCATGCATGCAGTCTTCCCTGTTCCTGCTTCTAAATAATACTTCTAAAAACTCCCATTCCTTCTGCACCTATGGTAGCCCTGTAGGGACATGCTAACTGAATCAATTTAGTTTAGAAATATCCAAAATGCATGCTAAAGTTGAAACATAGATGTGCTTCTTCTCCAGCAGGACTCTTGGCAGTTGCAGAAAAAGGACAGTTTTGCAGCTTTAAATATCAACTTTTTTCAAAGAGAGACATTTTGATGCAGTTATAACATACTGAAAGCATAGTATTGACTGATTATTTCCATGTTGTTCCCATTTTACATGATGCACTTTTAAAGTTTCAATGTAAAAACATCAGTCAGTTTTCCAAAAAGAAGAGGGGATGAGTTGGGCAGTAAAAAGTGGATAATGAAAACTGCTTCAGTTCAGCCAATAAGAGCATGTGTACTTGAGTCTTTGATGTAATCAGTAATTATTAGAAATTTTACAATATTATATGGTAAACATTGTTATGAACATAATACAATAAGCCCCAAGAAGGTCTAATTCTGAGTACACAAATAGGATCCTGTTTACCTGACACTATGAGACAGTAGTGTAGCATCATTTTGTCTGTATGCATGCAGCAGCACCAGGGGCTAAGTGGCTAGGGCTGTGCTGAGCAGCATCCATCATCGAAGGCCTCTGATGAATGTCTGTCCTGCATCACTCTGTGGTTCAACGCAGAGAGCACACACTGCAGGAATCACTGGAGCCGGGAAAGATGGGAGCAGGACTGCACTGTAAAAAGTAAATGTGTGTACAGGAGAACAAAAGAGGGTAACACATAAGGACATAAAAAGAATAGGCCAGTGAAGATACACAAGATTGAATTGAGGTGGTTGCTGATGGAAGTGTAGGAAAACATAAAGACTGGAGGCAGAGAGAGATGAGGGATGTGGGACAGAACGGACGGAGATGGAAGGAAAGTGGGTCAGAGCAAAGGGAAGCCATAAGGAAGAGAGGAGGAAGAGAGTGAGGAAAGAGACCAGTAACAATGACCAAACCAGGCTCTGAGACAAAAACAAGACACAAAAAAAAAAATTCTATAAAAAAGATACATGCAAATTTATATTAACATGTTGTGACAAACCACATTTTTGTTTCGTAAGACCTTGTTAGTTTTGAAGGTTTAATGGAAGACAAGGTACAGTTTGGCTACAGTTTAGTTTTTATGATGTTATTCAGTTTTGGTTATGTTCCACTGGTCACTGACTGGGGCCAACAATGAAATCTGACAGAAATGAAGCATGTGCATTTGACAATCTGAGAAAATTGTGAGTAAAGCAGGAAGATATAGTGTTCCTGTGAGCATTGATCCTGTATCAATACTGGAGCTATGATAAGACAGTGATAGAGGCTGTGGTTTCAATATATGATATATATATTGTTTGTTTTGATTTTTTTAGCCTAATGATGGCTTGCTTCAATGATAGTGACAGCTCTTTGGATCTCATATTGAGAGATGACAGAAACAGTTTCCAAATGCAAATAGCACACTTGAAATAAACTCTGAACCTTTTATCTGCTCCTTGTAAATGGGATAATGAGGGAATAACACACACCTGGCCATGGAACAGCTGAGCAGCCAATTGTCCCATTACTTTTGGTTCCTTTAATTATGGACCTGACTGTATATTTTAGATGGTTTAATTATATATGGCCACTATTATTGGTTCAGAGATGACTTACTTTAAAAAAAAAAATTCAATAATTATGGATGGAATCTTGACTTTATGTCTTTGTGCCCAGTCTAGTGCATGAAAGGGCCCCATTCCTCCTGCCTTGGGCCTCCAGTAAAATTCCTAATGCCCCTGAGAATAATGACAAATGAGTATAGAAAAAGAAACACATATGCCACACTTTACTATATATTATCCATTAGAATACCTGCTGTAGATTACATTTGTAATCTTGTGAAATGACAATTTTAACAGCAACATTTTAATGTGTTATTCTTTAGATAAAGCTTTTTGTTTTGAGCTTTTGCATATTTTTAGTTCCATTAGGTCTAAATAGTGCAAGAAACGTTGTCCTCTCCTTATGTGGTATGTGTATTCTCTTGTTAAAAGACAGCCGTGTAACACTCACATAAATGAGCAGAAATGTACCCTACCCTGTCCTACTCTGCTCTCTCACTTACACGCACACACAGCAGCGCGCACACAAACACAAAAGCACGCAGACAGTCAGCTGTGCCCTTCCCACAGCAAGAAACACGAAAACAGAACACACTGTCACACATACACGTACACACACACACACACACACACACACACACACACACACACACACACACACAAACTCCGCAACTAGCCTCTACACAGTCTTAAAGGGACATGACACTCGCTCAAATGCTGCTGCCAAGCTCCGGGCATCGCACAATTGGTGCATCTGCAAATGGGGTAAACTGTGTTCTACAAGTTGTATTACTGTTATATTAGGAATTACAAAACAAGTCACTGGTCTGAGAGTGGAAAGCCACGTGTTGGCTCCCAAACAGCTTGGGTAAGCCATGGCACCAATGGTACATGATAGAAAGAGAGTCACAGTCAGTGTCAAAAAAGAGATTTCTCCATGTTTCTTTGTGTCATAATGGTTTACAAATGGGTTAATTGGTGTTGCATATTATTCTAATTGACTTAAATTATTCATTCATTCATTAATTTTCTACTGCTTAGTCCCGTTAGGGGTCACGGGTGACTGGTGCCTATCCCAGCAGCTTTGGGCCTGAGGCGGGGTACACCCTGGACATTGTCCAGTTAGTCGCAGGGCTGACATTTAGAGACAGACAGTGACAGACAATCATTCACTCTCACATTCATTCACTAGGGACACTTTAGAGTTGCCAATTAACCTGTACATGCATGTCTTTGGACGGTGGGAGGAAGCCGGAGTACCCGGAGAGAACCCACGGTAACACGTGGAGGACATGCAGACTCCTCACAGAAAGACCGAAGTCGGCCGAGGATGTTTGAGTCGGCCTACTAATTGATAACGATTTTAATTTGCTGAGCATTACTCATTATTAGTCTGTAATAGTAATGTTGGACCCTATGTATCATTCAATGGTTTGATCTTACTGTGAAGTTACCATTTTACTTTTTTATTCTTGGCCTACTGTTCATATGTAGACTTGCAGATGAGCAGTAAAAAAAGTTTGCCGCTTGCTATTAAGCTATACTTAAGCACTATGATATTTCAAAATGCACATTGGCTAACGCTACTATGAACAGATGAATTCAAACCATCATTATCACTGACCTATGCTTGACCCAAAGAGCTTGGGGTCATAGGGAGTTTCAGTCAGTAGACATGTCACATGTCTTTGATGAAGCATATGTATATGTTTAAATTAATGCTTCCAAAATATAGTATTCACATTACAAATTGGCGCAGCACAGTTGCTTAAATGTAAAGTAAGGCCTAAACTTGAAGGCCTTCAGAAAAGAACTTGAACTTCAGCGAAGTTGACTAAAACTAAGACGCTGTCGCTTTAAGAAGCCCCCACCGTTTCACAACAGGGGGGAGCGAGCTGAATCCTGGAACAGCGATTGAAAAAAAAAAAAGCTCCACCAGCGGACCGTTTCAAGTTACCCCCGGCTGAAACCCTGCCTGATTTGTGGGCAATGTTGGGGATGTAGAAAAAAAGCGGACCGGAGCGGAGAGCGCGGAGAGAGATAGGAGACAACACTAACTGGGGAGCTATGGAGATAGTGGCTTTTCCTTGGAGCTTTCTTTGACAGGTGGCGAGTGGGCTCAAATAAAGTGTCACAACAGCCTCCAAGATGTACGGCAAGGGTAAAGGAGCTGTGGTCCCCTCCGATAACCAAGCAAGAGAAAAGTAAGTACATTTCAGCACTGTCACAGTGAAGGGGCAGCCAACAACACTGTGGAATGAGCTAAAGTCGCTAACTATTGTATGGGAACTGCTTTAGTTCAGCCGGGGGTCTACTGTTCTCCAGGCTGTGTTAACACAGTAGTCACAAATTGGTGCGTTGTCTTGTGTCACACACTTTTGTGGCGGGGTCTTGCATCCTCAAACTACAGGCATGACTGCTAAGTTAGCCGGGGAGCTAGCTCCACTGGCACTTTACTCCTGTCCCAGCTGCAGAAACTCAGCAAAGTTGCAGCTCTTCTTAAGCAGACTGTGCAGATGCACAGGTTTGCAGCAAAAAGCTGAATTGTGATCTCGGGGCTGTATTTGTGCATAAACAGAGCTGGGGATCCCCGTGCTCCTCGCACCGTGGAACAATGCGTTTGGAGTGACGCTGTGCATTGTAGCTCGCTGGCTTTGTGTCGCCTGGCCAGAATTCAGGATAAAAATAGGATACAGCTGTTTGGAGCTTTGTTACTAAATAGCACATGAACACGCTTAAGAACGGCTCCAGAAGAGTCGGTATCTGTGTGTGGACACATTGTATCCACGAGTGCTGAGTGAGTAGCCCACTGAGAGCCGGGAGCCGCTGCTTCCTTCGCTGCTCCACAACAACTTCAGGGGCCCGGACTGCTGCTCTGGAGTCAGTCCCAGTTGTGCACTGTAGAACGACCAGGAAACTGTAAAATTGGCGGCAACACACCAATTATCGAAGCTTCTATATCCCGCATTGCTTTATTTGTAATAACTCGGTTAGCGTTAGCTCTGGAAGTGTAGCTCACCGAGCCCTTTGTCTGTGCCTTCAGATGGGAGCCTGTTGTTCGCTCTAGAGACTCGCTGGCTCCATTCAAACACCCTGGCTTTAATCTGCACAGCTTCTGGTGAACCTCCAACGTTAGTTTTACTACACCGGCCCATTACCAACACAAGGGCAGATTACTGTTGACCAAGCCAGCACTCACCAGGACTCGCTCTATAGAAACCCGTCAGCTTTAATGGTTTTAAATGCTGTAGTGTGTAAAAGGTTTATAGGAGTTGTTGTTCCACTAGAGTTCAGTAACCCCGTGGTAAATAAGAAGTGAGAGTTGGCACACTGTTGACCTCTTATACCATTATGTGTTCAACACACTGAATGGAACAGTGGGCTGGGAACCTGAGGGTACACACTTCAGTGTTTTTGTGAACACCAGCAGGTCTACCACCACACAGAGGTTTGGAGTTCTACCTCTAACTGTTATTGTCTTTTCCTTATTGGCATCTTGCTTCCTGCCATCTTGCTGCTCTCAAAGTCCTCATCCCTCACTCCAGTGTTGAATTATTGAGATGACCTGAGCAGCTGCTCTCAGCTATGCTTCAGTCTGGAGAAAAATGGACGAGAGGGAAGACGCCGAGGAAAGGAGAGGGAAATGTGGTGGGCCGACTCATCTATCTTTTAACACAAGGTTTCTGTGTCTCACGGGTCGTGCGGTGTACTGCTCTTACTAAATGCCACATTGGTGTCCTGTCTCAGGAAGTTAGTTGTGGTGGGACAGAGGCTGGAAGATGTAAAGCATAGATCACGTGTAGAGGCCTCATTTCCACTAAAGGATTTAGTGTTGTTTTTGCCTCTGTTTCAGTTTCCCAACCCCTGTCCTCCAGCAAAACATGACTTTTCTTCTGTTATTTTGAGTGTTCCTGGATGTACAAGGGCCATGCCCCCTCTTAATGCTACAGCCCAACCTCCACTCTCCTCTCCTCCTTTGCTGGGCCGTCCTGTAGCTGCACCCGTGGCCCCTCAGACTTCCCTTCCTTCTCCTCGGCTTTAATAATGCAGCGGGCCAGGTGCACGCAAGCACTGCCCCCTTTACAAGCTACACAAAAACACACGCACCACACATAAAAATTTCATTGAGGGCCTCTCGGGGGGGATCTGCAGTGTGATCCTCCAATCCCCAGACTCAAAGACACGACCAAGACCTTAAGTATTCCTAACTTTTACATCGGGTATTGCATGTATCAAAAGAACAGGTGAGACTGTAGTGTGGTGGGGAATGAACACTGCATCCATATCTGAAACTTTCTGTGTATCTTAAACTGTGCTTGGTATTTCACCGCTGGCTGACGTGCAGAGTATTTAAACCAAAGGGCACAGGTCTTCAAGAGGTTCTCTAAAGGAAACCCTTCTTCCTTGCCGAGGTCCACTAGTCATCAGTTAGTCCAAGTTTAGCTCTAGTTTAGTGCTTAAAAAGTCTTGTCTTGATAATTGAAGTTCCTGTAAATTTTGTTGTATTCCATTCTCAGTGCAATCAAAATAATCACCAGTAGTACATATATGTGTATATACATATACAAATTTACAAAACATTGATTTCACAAGTGTGTGACAATAAGTAATATAGGAAAAACAAATTAGGACTCAAATGAAAGTGAAATTGAAATTTCTGTTACATTGCTGTTTGTTCATTAGACTTTTGACTCTTATGATTGATGTCAATGTACAAATGATAATGATGATGATAATAATCCAGATATTCTTTTACCTATTGCGCTCCCATACTGAATAAACAAGGGATGCACGATGATTATTGGACCAATAAAGCAGCAGCCAATAATTGGGAAAATTCATGTAATTATAAATTGGCTCGATAATAAAATTTATTCCGATAAGTAGTTTTAAATATTATTAGACTGTCAGTGGCATTGAAATAAAAATAATAAAGCGAGTCTATTTAGTTGCGTCTATCATGTCATTTCACTCCCAGCTCAAAGTTGTATATAAAGCTGCAGAGACTAGCATTGAAGCTAAGGCAAAAGTTTGCTAGAGACAGCAAAAAAAGATTAAAGAAATATAGCAAAATTATGAGTTTATAGCAATGGATGACCAGCCGTTTAACACGTTTGACATATGGACATCTGATGTTAGTCCTGTGAGTATACACACGTGGACAAAATTGTTGGTACCGTTCGGTCAATGAAAGAAAAACTCACAATGGTCACAGAAAAAACTTTATTCTGACAAAAGTAATAATAAATAAAAATTCTATGAATGTTAACCAATGAAAGTCAGACATTGCTTTTCAACCATGCTTCAACGGAATTATTAAAAAAAATAAACTCATGGAACAGGCCTAGAAAAAATTGATGGTACCCCTAGAAAAGACTGTAAATAATGTGACCAAATGGACATGTTCATTCAAGGTGTGTGCACTAATTAGCATCACAGGTGTGCACAATCTTGTAATCAGTCAGTGGGCCTATTTATAGGGCTTCAGGTAGTCACTGTGTTGTCTGGTGACATGGTGTGTACCACACTCAACATGGACCAGAGGAAGCGAAGGAAAGAGTTGTTGCAGGAGAAAAGAAAGAAAATTATAGACAAGCATGATAAAGGTAAAGGCTATAAGACCATCTCCAAGCAGCTAGATGTTCCTGTGACTACAGTTGCACATATTATTCAGAAATTTAAGATCCATGGGACTGTAGCCAACCTCCCTGGACATGGCCGCAGGAGGAAAATTGATGACAAATCAAAGAGACGGATAATCCGAATGGTAACAAAAGAGCCCAGAAAGACTTCTAAAGAGTTCCAAGGTGAACTCCATGCTCAAGGAACATCAGTGCCAGATCGCACCATCCGTCGTTGTTTGAGCCAAAGTGGACTACATGGGAGACGACCATTGTTGAAAACAAATCATAAAAAAGCTAGAAGCTGGAATATGCCAAACTACATGTTGACAAGCCACAAAGCTTCTGGGAGAATGTCCTATGGACAGATGAGACAAAAATGGAACTTTTTGCCAAGGCACATCAGCTCTATGTTCACAGACGGAAAAATGAAGCATATCAAGAAAAGAACACTGTCCCTGCTGTCAAACATGGAGGAGGCTCTGTTATGTTCTGGGGCTGCTTTGCTGCATCTGGCACAGGGTGTCTTGAATCTGTGCAGGGTACAATGAAATCTGAAGACTATCAAGGGATTCTAGAGAGAAATGTGCTGGCCAGTGTCAGACAGCTTGGTCTCAGTCGCAGGTCATGGGTCTTGCAACAGGACAATGACCCAAAACACAGCTAAAAACACCCAAGAATGGTTAAGAGGAAAACATTGGACTATTCTAAAGTGTCCTTCTATGAGCCCTGACCTCAATCCTATTGAGCATCTTTGGAAGGAGCTGAAACATGCCGCCTGGAAAAGACACCCTTCAAACCGGAAACAACTGGAGCAGTTTGCTCATGAGGAGTGGGCCAAAATACCTGCTGAGAGGTGCAGAAGTCTCATTGACAGTTACAGGAATCGTCTGATTGCAGTGATGGCCTCAAAAGGTTGTGCAACAAAATATTAAATTAGGGGTACCAACAATTTTGTCTAGGCCTGTTCCATGAGTTTATTTTTTAAAATAATTCCGTTGAAGCATGGTTGAAAAGCAATGTCTGACTTTCATTGGTTAACATTCATAGAATTTTTATTTATTACTTTTGTCAGAATAAATTTTTCTTTCATTGACCGAAGGGTACCAACAATTTTGTCCACGTGTGTGTGCTTAACATTCCTAGGACAATGCTATATGATCAGAAGAGTTGTGGGTTGCATGCAGTCTACAGTAATATGTCAGACTTTTTAAACTTTAACTGTGGCGTATAGCAAAGAAGAGAGTGCAGGTGTTCTATTAACAGACAAATAAATTGACCGAGAGGAGAGCTATACCTACATCCATTCAATGTATCATTGCCTTTTACGCTTCATGCTCAATGTGTACCCTAGACCCTAAGACTAAGAAAGACTAAGATTTATTTATTAAAATGGACAATTTTCAGTTATTGGTTTGGTATTGCCCATGAGAAGCACTTGATTATCGGTTATCAGTGATCATTGATTATCTGTAAAATGTTCATATTGGTGCATCTCTATAAACCACATTGCTGTATATCACAACATCTGTTTAACTTAACCTGGACCCCTATTTTGACATAAAGAATTAACACAGTGTGTCTTTGCAACTTACCCATGTCAACAAATTACAGTACAGTAGCAATCATGGTGTTCCATTTAGTTTTTAAAATTGTTAAAAGTTACCGGACCAATCCCTTAAAGTTGCTGTGTGTGTGTGTGTGTGTGTGTGTGTGTGTGTGTGTGTGTGTGCGTGCGTGTGTGTGTGTGTGTGTGTGTGTGTGTGTGTGTGCGCATGTGTGTGCGCGTGTGTGTGCGTGCCCGTGTCCGGTGGCTACCACTCTACACCAGCGGTCACAGAGAGCTTTGTGACCTACAAATTGCCAGAAGCCTCAGAAAGTGGTCAGATTCCCTGCTAAAGTGGTCAAATGTGTCTTGGGTTTGTTCCTGTTTGACTGTCGGCCTTCAGACTCTCAGGAAGCAGCTTCAGGTAACGCTCATTACAACTGTTGAGTCATCAGAGTTGTCTTCAGAAGAATTCTGCGAAATATCCTGACGTCTGAAATGGCACCACAAAGTACTGAACCGGTTATGTTTGTTTTACAGTCAACATAATGGTTTTCAGTTACATTTATAGACAAATAAAAGGTTCATTGTAAATGTCAACATGTAGAGTTCTCATGGAAGTATGTCTGAGGTCTGCACAACCACAACATTCATGTCAAATACGACACATCCATTGCACTAAGACTGATTTGATGATTGTCCGGGAGTTGGACTTAGGACTTATGAACAGCTATAATTATACAGAGGCTATGGAATAATGCTGTTTTTGTGAATCTATAAAATGCGCCAATGAACTGCTTGTCCAGTTCATACCAGCCAGGCTGTGTCTCTGATATATACAAGAGCCGGCTTGAGGATGTTCTATTAAACTATTGTCGGAGAGGGACATAAGCCCAGAACCTACCCACTATTAAAAGGCCCTTTGAATGACACTTGCTGTGATGAAGAGCACTTATGTGAGTGGGGATGACTTTATAATAATAATTAACCAATATTTTTCTATTTTCTGCTTTATTTGCTCTCTTTCTGTTTGTTGAAGACCACATCCTATAGAGTGGTCAGTTTGACCTGGACATTGACTCGTGATGAGGACTGATGGTGAGCCTCTTAGACTGTGTGTGCTTTATACAGATGGCAAAAATGCATTGATTATGTGTTTTCAAATTGGGCTTGTGCATGTGTGTGCGTGCACATGTCAGAATTGTGTGCAGCTGGGGTTATGGACTGACATATGTTCATCTAAAGCTGGAGTATTGACACTGTTTGGGTAGTGTAGCTTATATCTTTAACGGTGTATGAAGTTATCAGTGGTTGGAGTAGGTGCTGCATTGTCTTTTTACTTGTCTCAAAGTAGCCACATCAGGCTTCTTTCTACTTTCTGTTTTCACCTTGTCATTTTGCTTGTCCGGTTCTTTGCATGTTATGTTTTTTTTAAATAATAGCTTCTGCCGGGGGTGTCCCTCACCTTTTATGACATGCATGGCCTCTTCTCCTCATTAAGATATTATATGCATATGTCTATTTAAACAAAAAAAGAAAAAGTCTCTTCTTACCATGATGCTGCTTTACTATAATTTTATACTTTGAGTCATTGTCAACAGCAGGTTTTGCTGTGCTCTAAAGGTTGTGAATTAAAGTTCATAAAGGCCCTTCTGACTGTTGTACACTTAAGGCAAGAGTTGTGGTTTCTTAGCCAAACGTTTGCAAAGTCCAGCTGTGAAGCCAATAAAGTTTTCACTGCATCTGGGTCTATAACACTGAGGGTTCACATCACTAACAGAAGTATAACACTGTTTTTTTTTTTTGTTTTTTTTTAAGCTACTTTCTGGGTTATTGGAGAAATGTTGTCCCACAGTTCTTCCCTCTGTCAGCAGAGTATGTGACAGTATTGAATCATCAGACATCTACATGCTACATAAGAGGTCCTTACTTATTTTAACGTGACAGAAAAAAGTCTCGGTGAAGTGGAAAGCTAACAGCACATGGCTAATTTGCAAAAACCCGTCATGCCTCTGTTACTGCTTGCCTTAATGCACCAGTGCTCAACGATGAAACCAAACTCTACTTTTTATCTTCTAATATTGTTAAAAGCTTGTTTTATTGTCTTGAAGGGTCTCCTGAATGGTGTTTCTGAACCAAAAAAACATGCATTATTCAACAGCAAGGTTTTGCATGAAAGACCGACCAAAAAACAAATTGTGTAAGAGCCTGATTATCTCTGAAGCATGTTTCATTGATCACTCCATTGACCAGGAATGGGCACCATGACAGTGGGCTGCAGTCCGTCTCATTAGGACCTTATTGGCCTGTCAGAGGATAGCCTGATCTGGGCACAGGCCACTGTCATATCAACGCTGCCGGTCGATTGATGGTCCATTAACAGCCTATTAAACATGACTAAGTGAAGGAGTTAGAAGTACAATGTCGAGCCAGTGGGGTTTTACCACTCTGTGGCGTGGCACGTGTCTGCTAATTGACCCGGTCGATTGCTATTTTTAGTGAGCACTTAAAGTCCTATTGCCTTTTTTAAAAATGTTTAAATTGTTTGGGATGCCTAGTAACCTTAAATTTCTGTCATCATTTTGTATTTTGCAAGCATATACACAATATTTATGTTAAGTTTTTGTTTGTTCCTAACCAATACAAGTATATATGGAAGTATGGAGAATGTCAGTGATGTTAAAACTCTATCTTCTCTCTCCCTTTAGGTTGGCATTGTATGTATACGAGTACCTGCTACATGTGGGAGCCCAGAAGTCTGCACAGACCTTCCTTTCTGAGGTAAGACACTTGGACTGGCTGGTTTAGCACGTTTAATCCATTTCATTCTATAGTATTATCAGAAGACATTAAGTTTTGACCCATAAACACACAATACCATTAAACTGCAGGACTCACATAATCGCTAGCCCTACGTCCCGGGGCTATTGCTATATCCAGTCGGGCTACCAAAATGTGAAAGTCCCTTCCCTACGGGATATCTTAAATGGTGAAATAAATTTCATTTTATTGCGTTGTTCACCTGTTGGAAAGTGATGGTGGAAGAGCAGTAGAGAGATAGAGATATCGCAGAGATAGAGTGCAGAACTTGCCAGACCTCAGCGGTTAAAGTGAAACCTACTCTGTGTTTTCTGTAGTGCATTCAGTTGCGTGTCCTACTGTAAAGAAAGGCTTTACACAGAGCACAATCCTATGAGTCAAGTAGATTCATATTAATGATAGTTTGCTCCGTTCCTTTACCTTTGCGCACAGACCGCTGTCGGGGTGTGTTTAGAGCAGAGTTAAGGAGCGTTGGCTCCTTGGCTGTCCTGTGCTCAAAAATAACTCCCATTAACCTATAGAAAAGAGGGATAATCCTTAAATAATTACTGTTAGAAAGTGGCTAAACTGCAAACAAGGTTCTTTGGGCTGTGTCTGAACAACCTCTGAGCAAACGGTTATTTCAGAACGAGACTGACTTCTGTCCATCTGCTGTTTGTGGCCTTTTGTTGACACATAGATGGTTTGGTCATGAGTCTGTTTAATGTCTTTGCTGAAGCCACTGAGGGTAAACCAAGTGTGTCCAAACTGAGGTTCACGGGCCAAATCTGATCATGTTGTTTATATTTGATCCTCACATAAATAATGCTGTTAATAAATATTTTTTATATATAATTTAAAGTAGGCTAATTTAAATTTAAAAAAAGGCTAGAAAAAATGCCATAGATGGGGAATTTTTTTTTTTTTTGTCGTGCTTTAAATGTAGAGAAAAAAGCAGTTTCAGACATTTCCCTTAACTGAAGCATTTCAGAGGTAACATGACTGCTTTCACTGGGGATTATTAGTGTTTTTAGGGTCTGAGTCAGTCAAAGTAGCATTAGCCACAACTGCAGTGCAGGGTTAAAGGAATTCAATTTAATGATTTTTGTCATCGTCCAAAATTAGAAACTCGAATTAATTGCATTAATTCAATATATTGCCCAGCCCTAATTACAATACAGCATTTCTGCAAACATTTATCACAACAACGTATCTATGAGAATGTAGAGGAATGATAGTCCTATGTAGGGGTGTGACGGTTAGTATATAACCGTGTGATCGGCGGTTATAGTTGAACACCGTCATTAGAACTCTATAACCGCCAAAACCGTGTCATTAAAATATTTTTTATATTTACCACTTCATTAAATTTTGCTTTGTAGAAAACCTTTCTTAAAAACGAATTCTGTTTTGTACAAATTTTATCTTAATTTTAATAAATGTTTCATCAACCAATTGCATGTATTTTAATAAATAAAAAGCAAATATAGCAGACAATGATAACCGTGACATGGAAGCGCCAGCACGCGCTCACTTGCACTGCACTGTGAACTAGAGCGCATCTCATCGAAATGAAACTCAGCGTAGGCCTATGCCTCATACATTAGCACAAATACAGTGCCAGCCACTCAGGAGCTTTTGGCAAAGTCATCTTTCCTTGACCCACGATACAGAGGCAATGGGGAATGGATTGGGGGAGACAAAAGATGCACTTCGGGGGGAAATTGTATCAGCTGACGAGGGAAACGGAGGCGGAGTTAGTGGTGCTTCGGAGACTGCTGCTGCTGGAGATGATTCGGGAGAGGTCTGTGCACAATCTTGGAGATCTCCTTAATAAACGGAGGTCTGAAATCTCTGCCCCTTTACCGATCAGAGCGCGCGCTGACACGGCGTTAACCCGCTATCTCCAAGAACAACCAATTGACTCTACGGCAGATCCACTAGCATGGTGGCGAGACTATGAAACACGCTATCCGCTCTTAGCAAAATTGGCACGTAAATACATGTGTATTTGTGCTACAAGCACAGCATCAGAGCGAGTTTTTAGCACTGCGGGGAACATGTTGGTGTTCCTGTCACGGAACTTGGTTTTGTTTACTGTGTGTGATTTATTTAAAACAAAGCACGTTCATTGCAAAGTTTATTTTTATTTGTATTTTTTATTTTTTTTGTTAAGGATTTGTTCACTGTGTGTGATTCATTTAATAAGCACATTCACTGCTAGTTGTCTTGCTGTTAATTTTAAATACACGTAGAGCAAGTAGCTAATCAGTGTCTGCTCGTTTATTCAACGACGGTTATGTTATGACGGTTATGTTATGAACCGTCACATTTGACTCGCGTCATAACCGTCATCACCAATTCTGAAACCGGCACACCCCTAGTCCTATGTTGACAAAAGTGAATTTTGAGCATTCATTGTTTGCCTAGTAGTGACATTTTAATGTGCTTTGTCTTAGGGCTTTCACAATGATTTCTTTTTTTAGTGCGATAAATTGCGATAAACAATATTGCAATGTTAAAACAATGTATGCTGCAGTGTTTCCTCTGGGCAAAATGCCTTGGCGTGGTGGTCAAAGGTCACGTGACCCATTACTTGGGGTGTTTGGAGCAGGGAGAGATAATATAATGATAATAATAATGTAACAAAGTATAGTCTACAATATCTTAGTGCAGAGACTAAATGCATTCAAAATATTTCAAACTTTTATTTTCTCTGTTTATAAGCTGAACTTAAGCTGAATTGTGGACATACAATATGAACAGAAGAATGAGTTATAATTCTATATTTATATCATGATTTGTTTGTGATACCTTCACAGCTCTACCTTTTTCACAAACCAGAGTATGTTCAGAGTTGTTCGATTTTCAGAGAATATGAATGATAACATACTTTTCTTTCACTCATAGCCATTTATTGTCAAACAATTGAGTTTACTCTTTTATGATGACAACTGAAACTACCCAAATGACCCTGATAAAAAGTTTACATACCCTGGTAATCTTGGCTTGATAACATGCACACAAGTTGACACAAAAAGGTTTGAATGGCTACGAAAGGTAAAACCATCCTCACCTGTGATCTGTTTGCTTGTAATCAGTGATCGTGTATAAAAGGCAATTGAACTGTACAAAACAGTAAAGGAATATAAAAAGATATCCAAGGAATTGAGTGCCAATCAGCATCAGTGTTCAAACTCTAATTAAGAAGTGGAAAATGAGGGATTCTGTTAAAACCAAACTAAGGTCCGGTACACCAACCTAAATTTCAGCCACAACTGTCATGAAAATTGTCCGAGATGCATAGAATCTTTTTTTAAATTTTTTTTATTGAATTTATTTATTTAGGAAAGCATACAATGAACATTAAGCCAGAGCAGAGATGCTTGTAGCAGATTATAGCTTAACTAATTTCCATCTGTAGTTCTATATCGTTCATATTTTTGGTGGTAGGGGGAACAGGAGCACCCGGAGAAAACCTATGCAGACACTGGGAGAACATGCAAACTACCCACAGAAAAGCCCTGTCCTGGATGGGAATTGATACCAGGACCTTCTTTCTATGCAGCAGGAGTGCTAGCCACTCTGTCACAAATAACTTCAGCTGAAATACAGGGGGAAAAAGTGGTGTGGCTGTTTCAAGATGGACAACAAGGAGGCACTTAAAGAAAAATGGGTTGCACCTGCACGGTCAAGAAAGTCATTACTACGCAAATGCCACAAAGCATCCCGACTTACAATACGCCAAACAGCACAGACACAAGCCTCAAAACTTCTGGAACAAAGTAATTTGGAGTGATGAGACAAAAATTTAATATTTTGGCCACAACCATAAACGTTACATTTGGAGAGGAGTCAACAAGGCCTATAATGAAAAGTACACCATTCCTACTTTGAAACATGGAGGTGGATCACTGATGTTTTGTGGATGTGTGAGCTACAAAGGCACAGGAAAAGATGAATGCAGGATGCCATCAGAAAATACTGGAGAAAAATTTGCACTCATCAGCCCTGAAACTGCGAATGGGACGTACTTGGACGTTCCAACAATCTGAAGGACAAGTTTCTGGACTGGCCATCTCAGTCTCCTGACCTCAATATCCTTGAGCCACTCTGGGGAGATCTCAAACGTGCAGTTCATGCAAGAGAGCCCAAGAATTTACAGGAAATGGAGGCTTTGTGCCAAAAAGAATGGGCAGCTTTACAATCTGAAAAAATAAAGAACCTCATCCACAACTACCACAACAGGCTTTAAGCTGTCATTGATGTTAAAGGAGGCAATACACAGTATTAAGAACTGAGGTATGTACAGTGCCTTGCGAAAGTATTCGGCCCCCTTGAACTTTGCGACTTTTTGCCACATTTCAGACTTCAAACATAAAGATATGAAACTGTATTTTTTTTGTGAAGAATCAACAAGTGGGACACAATCATGAAGTGGAACAAAATTTATTGGATATTTCAAACTTTTTTAACAAATAAAAAACTGAAAAATTGGGCGTGCAAAATTATTCAGCCCCCTTAACTTAATACTTTGTAGCGCCACCTTTTGCTGCGATTACAGCTGTAAGTCGCTTGGGGTATGTCTCTATCAGTTTTGCACATCAAGAGACTGAAGTTTTTGCCCATTCCTCCTTGCAAATCCACAGATTCTCGATTGGATTCAGGTCTGGACTTTGACTTGGCCATTCTAACACCTGGATATGTTTATTTGTGAACCATTCCATTGTAGTTTATGTTTTGGATCATTATCTTGTTGGAAGACAAATCTCCGTCCCAGTCTCAGGTCTTTTGCAGACTCCATCAGGTTTTCTTCCAGAATGGTCCTGTATTTGGCTCCATACATCTTCCCTGTCCCTGCTGAAGAAAAGCAGGCCCAAACCATGATGCTGCCACCACCATGTTTGACAGTGGGCATGGTGTGTTCAGGGTGATGAGCTGCGTTGCTTTTACGCCAAAACAAAACGATTTTGGTTTCATCTGACCAGAGTACCTTCTTCCACATGTTTGGTGTGTCTCCCAGGTGGCTTGTGGCAAACTTTAAACAACACTTTTTATGGATATCTTTAAGAAATGGCTTTCTTCTTGCCACTCTTCCATAAAGGCCAGATTTGTGCAGTATACGACTGATTGTTGTCCTATGGACAGAGTCTCCCACCTCAGCTGTAGAGCTCTGCAGTTCATCCAGAGTGATCATGGGCCTCTTGGCTGCATCTCTGATCAGTCTTCTCCTTGTATGAGCTGAAAGTTTAGAGGGACGGCCAGGTCTTGGTAGATTTGCAGTGGTCTGATACTCCTTCCATTTCAACATTATGGCGGCACAGTGGCAGAGTGGTTAGCGCTCCTGCCTCACAGCAAGAAGGTCCTGGGTTCGATTCCCATCCAGGGCAGGGCCTTTCTGTGTGGATCTCCTTGATCTCATGTTCTCCCTGTGTCTGTGTAGGTTTCCTCCGGGTACTCCGGTTTCCCCTACCACCAAAAACATGTACAACAGTCCCCCCCAAACATACATGGGGCCAGGACTTCCCTGCAAAAGAGATTTTGTAATCTCAGTGGAACTATCCTGGTTAAATAAAAGGTTAAATTAAATAAATTATCGCTTGCACAGTGCTCCTTGGATGTTTAAAGCTTGGAAAATCTTTTTGTATCCAAATCCGGCTTTAAACTTCTCCACAACAGTATCTCGGACCTGCCTGGTGTGTTCCTTGTTCTTCATGATGCTCTCTGCGCTTTAAACGGACCTCTGAGACTATCACAGTGCAGGTGCATTTATACAGAGACTTGATTACACACAGGTGGATTCCATTTATCATCATTAGTCATTTAGGTCAACATTGGATCATTCAGAGATCCTCACTGAACTTCTGGAGAGAGATTGCTTCACTGAAAGTAAAGGGGCTGAATACTTTTGCACGCCCAATCAGTTTTTTATTTGTTAAAAAAGTTTGAAATATCCAATGAATTTCGTTCCACTTCATGATTGTGTCCCACTTGTTGTTGATTCTTCACAAAAAATACAGTTTCATATCTTTATGTTTGAAGCCTGAAATGTGGCAAAAGGTCGCAAAGTTCAAGGGGGCCGAATACTTTTGCAAGGCACTGTACTTCTGAACAACTTTAAAAACGGACCAAACGGCTGAATATATTGCTCTCTCCATGTCATCTGACTCTGCGTCTGTCTGCCGGCGCTTTAGCACGCAGCTCTTTGTGCTCTGTCTGTGAGTGCGCAACTCCGTTACTCGGCATGTCTCTGCGTGCTTCCGGCTACTGTTAGCTTGTCTCAGAGCAGAGAGCGAGAGAGAGAACAGCGCAACGTGTGATGCTTTGTGCTCAATGGATTAAAAACTAGAAGCATTTTAAATGTAGTCAACTAAAACTCATACAAAATAAGCCTGTCAGTCTATATTAGATTAGTCCCTGTCTTTTTAGTAAAAGTGTGCTTCCTACTGTGCATCTCTGCAAATAGGGGCATGGCTGGGTAAACTTATAGGGGGACTTTATTGCCGTGGCGACCAAGATATAGGCCTGGTGCATGATATTACTGCAGCGCCAAATACTACCATGCTCATTTCAATATATTGTGCGATAGGTCGATTTATCAACTATTGCAACAGGCCTACTTTGTCTGAAATAAACCAAAGTCCAATACACACATGGCACACTAAGTCCCTCATGTCTTTATTCACAAGAGCCTTTTTTTAAGTTTTCATTAAATTTTTATGGTACCTGTATCTTGATCACAATAATGTTTTACAAGAGAAAAACGATCCAATATAATGTATTGTTCACCTGTAATCGTGGCTATTCCACAGTTATTATAAAAGAGACACTGGTGCTGAAATCCACCTGATTAATGTGTAGCACTTACTCATTGTTAGTACACAGAAAAAGTATGTAAACCTTTTGGAATTTCATGGGTTTTCTAAATAAATTTGTCTTAAAATGTGATCTGATCTTCATCTAAGTCAAGAGTATTGACACACCAGTTATTAATTATAAAGGTTCACTTACGTTTACCACTGCTATTTTGAATGTTGAATGAGTGTGTTCAATAAAGACATGAAAGTTGTGTTATTTTTTTAGCCACATTATGTTTGTCAATGCCCTTAACTTGGATGAAGATCGGATCACTTTTTAAGACAAATTTATTCAGAAAACCATGAAATTCCAAAAGGTTCACATCTTTTCTTGCCACTGTACATGCAGCTATTTAGTCCATTACTCTAGGCACAGATAGAGCTTTTCCTTTTAAATTATTTTACAGCAGAGATCAGAAACAACTGCCCAATAAACTTCCTCAGTCTAAAAATGTGTCCACTAAACAGAAAACTGTGGAGGATGTTCAAATTGCTTAGCCTAGCTGTAGTCTGACTAACTAAATGCTGTAGTAGTTTATTATGACAATTTACATTGAAAACAACATATGTCTTATTATAGTCCAGCATTTATCTTAAAAGGAAGGCAGATTTGTTTTATGTACAGTGGATACACTTTTCAAATGACTTGGGCCCTATACTTGCATCAGTTGCTGGAACATTTTCCGTCATGTGTAGTCTTACACATATTAACTCTAATGCTTTATCTGTTATGTCTTTTATCTACTTAGTATATACATTATAAGAAAAGGTTTCAAAGAAGGCATCTGAACATATAAAACAATACCCAGGTATGAATATGACTGAGAACCTCCACATTTATATTTTATACTGCCTGAAACTCTTACGCAAAGCCACGTGTTTCCAGCACCTGTGCGCTGTTGAACATACACTGTCGGTCTAAACATGCTTAACATGATTACAGAGAGCACGGTGTTACATCAATTTTTCATGGAAATCTGATAAAGGTACACTAGGTCATGCTCACTGTCCACAGCCTGGTGAATGTAGGTGCAAACAACAACTGGCTCACTGAAACCATACCTGGGTTCCTACACTAACCGTCCAGAAAGTTGCAAACCTATACTTGTGTTTAGGACAGTCTGAGATTGTCTGAATTTGTTCTGTATGCTCTCTTCCGTCACCTGCTAATGTCACTACTTTTGCGTTTTTCCAGATTCGATGGGAGAAGAATATCACATTAGGGGAGCCTCCTGGATTCCTCCATTCATGGTGGTGGTAAGTATCTCTAGTTTAAAATGTAACATTTTCCTATGTGCTGTGCAGGTTTAGTGTATAGCCTTGATTGATATGGTACCGAGCTCAGTATGGCACACAGGGGCAATATTGACAATAGTGACAATAAGGTGTTAAGATATGAACTGACAATTTGGAAAGATTGCTGTATCGTACTATACTGCATTTCTATTTGGAGCAGTTCTTTGCTGAAAGACAGATGCTGGCAATTTACTTTTTCTCTCCCACTCTCACTATTGGTTAGTCCACGTCATGTGACAAACAGAATTAACCAATCGCAGTGAAGTGTGAGTGGGGCTCTGGTCAGTCTGGGCTGAGCGGAGCAGCGGAGCTAGCACCAAATACTACTGCGTGTACTTTCTCCTCTCGCTGCCTTCTTATCAGGTTCATACAAAGTTTAAACGCACGGAACAAATAAAACAAAGACAACTCGTCACACCACCGCGTTTATTTACTCGTTAATGGTTGTTCACAATGTGTTTTTATTGACAGCGATGCTTTTGAAACGATTGCTACTCAACTCCAACTGTCTAAAACTAAACTAAACCAGTGTGAAACATCTATACAGTCGGGATTAGACTCATTGATTTATGGCTCAGGTGAATTTCTGCCAAATCTAAAAGACATGCACTAGAGTAATCTTATTAATAAAATTAATAATAAATGGTATTATTTAAGATTTACTGCTTCTAATAATAACCTGATGTGTTGGTTTGAAAAAACAAACAACTTTCTGGACAGTTTTTTTTCACAAATACATTTGTAAATGTACTCAAATTATTTAAAATAATTCACAATATGTAATTTATAGTTTATTGTCTTAGTTTTTGCAAAAAAACAATGTATTTTACTAAAGACAGTAGAATATAGTAGTTGTCTTCTGTATGAGAGAATATATAGGCAATTATACATACACATAAAATAACCAAACAAAATAAACACATTGCGCTGTGATATAAAATCTTTGCAATATTGTCCACACCTAGATCAAAGCATCCCCAAAGTAGTACAGTTTGCTTTTTTGGCCCCTTTTAGTAATGGAAAGTTACTGGTACTGACCTGACCTGTACTGTACCCCTCCAGTGGAAACAAGGCTTTTGGCCAAGAATCCAGAGTGGCACAAGTTGTAGCTGGATACCTTGGTTCACATTGTTTCTGATTGGACGTGAAGCTGATTAATGTTTATTGTGTCATCTGATCTGGACATTGATTGATTGATTGATTGGAGTCCCATTGCTGATAAAAGTAGGTGCTTCTGACCAGTAGCACCGAGGCTACAGTCCAGGGGTTGACCAGACTCATCGAGGGCGTGACCCTCGCTGCGCCTTCCCCTCCTCCAGCCCTTCAGCCTTCACCCCTGTTTTCCAAACAATAGACCCAGATGGTTTGGACCGTAACCCCCCTACTCACCCCCTTGTCACCCTTTGTCCCCTTCACCCCCCTCAGTTTTCTCTTTTGTTCAAGCGGCACAGGGATTCTCTGCAGATTAACCCGTTGCATTCCAGCTTCCATTGTGTTACCTTTCCCTCTGTTCTCTTAACCCCTCCCCCCACCGTCATGTAATTTCTGGACCTGGTGAGTCACCTCAGACAGATCACTACAGTTTTTTTTAAGGTGCTTTAGTGCCATGCGACTTCCAGTGCAGAACTGATTTCTGAAGTAACACAACATATGAAACTGTACCATTATGGTTAAACTGACCTCTATTTTGGGAACAAGGTATGTGACTCAGATTTTGAGGTGGTAATTTGATGTTAGAAAAAGGAATGGCCAGTTTGAGGCTTGGCACAGAAAAGTACTTGCTCTAGTAATCACAATTTGAAGTTAAAGCTTTATGTGTGTAAACAAACCAACTAGCCTATAAGAACTCACACTTAAGTCTGCTTTCCATTGAGATGAAGAGAGTGGTAAGGTTATTACAAGTTGGAGCTAAACCCTGCAGTCACTGGATTGGGCAAGAATCCTCCCTTAGGCAAAAACAAAAGTCAAAAAGTCAAAAGAAAACTCTAAACGGCAAATTAGTACTGTGTGTACTCTACTGTGTCTGCACTTGTTCCCTTTAATTTATTTAATAGCAACACATTTACAAAGTTCACATGACATCACTGTTTACAACACGCTCTTCTCCTGCACACCCAGCACACAAGCCGTTTTAGATGTTACCTGTACCAACCCTACTTATATCGTATCAATACATGGAAACTCAGTGATAAAGTCCAGAAGTATTAGATCATATTTAAGATTTGGTGTGTTTATGAGCATGTAATGTCCAAGGCATATGTGTAGCATTGGTTAGTCCTTCTCAATTGACCTTCCATATCCATGTTATGCACATTGACGTCATCAGCTCACAGAGAGAGATTGTTTTAATGAAAACCACTGAAGGCCAGATTGACTAAGCGTTACAAATTTGCTTGAGGCACAGTTGCGTGGTAGAGAACAGTTAATTATATATATATATATATATATTTTTTTTTTTTATATATATATATATATATATATTTTTATATATATTCTTCGAGCTTCTGCAGTGATTTCTTAAGTATATTTCCTCTCGTTCATAATCAGGAAGATGGAAGCTTGGATGTTGTGTTGTCCAAAGTAGTTTGCGTGGGGTCCCGTGTTTTTTTTGGGCTGCGGTGAAGCTAGCTTGTCTGCATGGTGTCTTTGCAGGTGGGCGCGCAGGTTAGTTGTATTACCGGTGTAGGGTATAGAAGCCTGGCAATGCTTGCAGATTGCATTTGTTTTATCGATCCCTTGGTTTTCTTCCTTTGCTTTAAAACCGAAATGTGTCCAAACATCTGCCTTTAGGGACAACGGCGCTTCTAAAATCTTCGACATTTTCACTGAGTGTTTTGAAACTCGCGGGCGCCGCTGCGCCCCCTAATGGCTGGGCGGAGTATCGATACTAAGGGCTAGAATATCGATACCGATATAATAAAAAAAGATACAGTATGTATCTAAGAATCGATATTTTGAGCACACCCCTAATTTGCAGTGTCTCTACAATGCACTCCTGTTCTAATTATGGCCAGTATCAATTTGATTTACTTATTCATCCTATAGAAAAGATTAACAGAGGGATGCTGCTTGGACGAACTGTTTGTTTTTCTTGGTACATTTTTTAACTAGAGGTGGAAAATATGTATAATATATAGGCTGAAGAGGATGAACATAATAATTAATAAAGCAAGAGAAAGATACACGGCGGTGGTTAAAGAAGAGTTTTTTTTAAAGGTCAGATGGACTTTTTCAAACAATGTAATGTAACAGGTGGGATGGAGGCTACCATAATGTAATTGGTGTTGTGCCTTGTGTCATTGGGGTTTGTGAAAGCCCTTAATAACATTATGAAAATAGTAAAACCTCAAATGTGCAATAAAAATGAAAGCAGTGGAACCATGTGACTCTTTGATAACATTAATTAATCTGTGTTGTTCTTGTAAATGCCATTTGCACCTCACTTAGCTAAAGCTAGGTACAAAGTGTTTCATTTTTACTTTTTTCAATTTAGTGCCTTTTGCTTGTTTTGTTTGTCCCAAATCTTAGTAAGACATGCCTTTTTGAATATTGTTCTCTTTAGGAACTTTGGCCTTTAGTAACTTTAGATGTCGCCAACCAATGCTTTGCTCCCTATGAGGCTACTAAATCTGCTCCAGAGGTAGTATGAGAGGTTGGTTTTGTATGTTTGCAAAAGAGCTTGAGACAGAAGCTTGTGTGGAACTTGTGTTGAATTTGTATGTGGCTGAAGGGGCCAGTGGACATGTGATCATTCAAAAGTGCATATGTACTTTTGAGTGAGAGGTTGATTGAGAGTGGCTTTGTGTCCCCGTTCAATGGTGCTCAAGTGTATAAGAGCACTGTGGAGATACTGAGAGTGTGGAAACGGCTTATGAATAGCCACTACTCATTTTCCTGTATTGCTATATTTGCTCACCTTTGACCCAATCTCCCTCTTCTTTCCATTTCAGCGTATTCTGGGATTTGTATTGCGCAGCACCAGACCGAAGAGAAACATGCGAGCACTCCAGTGAGGCCAAAGCCTTCCATGACTACGTAAGTGACAGTTGGTAATGTATAGTCTCCGTCATTCCACACAGCAACATTCTTTATGCCTTTTGTTGTTTTTTTTTGTTTGTTGGGTGCAGTTTTTAGTTTACTTGCTGGGTATGTAGTACTATCTGGTTGCATATGTCTTTTTAGTTGTTCTCCAATCAGTGTTTTCTAAACAGTGGGTCGGGTGCCAGTGGTAGGTCACTATTGGAAAAAAGTTGAATTAAAAGGATTGTAAATAATTACTAAGACTTAAATGGAAACAAATATCACTAACATTTAAACAATTTCATATATAAAAATAAATAAATAAAATAAAGGGGTCCCTCTCATCCTGGAAAATGTAGAATATAATATAGAAGTTATAAAAAAAAATGCAAATGTATTTAAATGTTCTACTATTAATTTATATTGCTTTAAATCATAATAATAATCCTTTTAATTGTATTTTATCCTTCATGCAAGTCTATTGGGAAATTTTTACTTTGACATCTGATCCTCTGATGATGTTGGGTACCTACAAACTCCAGACAAATTACAAATCAGTAAATCAGCCTGTTAAGGTCTAAATACCAGTACTAGTGTAGTACTAATGGCAATCAATAGGCTTTCTAATTTGTCTAGGGCACTGTTATATGGGCAACAATTAATGGTAATTCTATATAATAAACTGCATTTTGGCAAAGTGTCAATGCTCAATGCGCAAATAAACAAACAACTACTTTGCTGCAATGGTGATTAAGCAGAAAAGCAACAGACTTCAGCCTTGAGTGGGCATTCATGATTTTCCGAGGAAGACATAAATGCAGCATAATTCCAAGAGACACATGCACAATAACCATTTTTATTATATGAAGACCAAACAAGTATTAAACAGGTCTAAACTTGGACTAAATGTAGGAATGAACTATGTCTAAACCATGACTTTTTAATTTGGGCACACTACAGTTTGATTTAAAGCTGTTTTTGATGATTTTTGAGAGGAAAAAAAGAAATGAAAAAGTAGTGTTACTGCGATACAAGTCATTCTTTGCCATACGGATATTGCGATCGATACTATTAATGTACGATAATGATAAATGTGAAATGTTTTGCAGCCCTACACAGGGTCATTTACAAAATGCTGTCCTCGGTATTCAAGATCAAATCCTGTAAATGTCCTAGACAATGATTTATCAAAAAGACTCTCAAAAATGACCACAACAATATAACACAATGATCTGCCAAAACTGTCAGTAAGTATGTTGGTGGTAGATTGTAGGGTGATTTATTTGTTTTTGTTTTTTTAAATGTGCGTTTCCAGAAAAAAATGGTAAAAATGGTAGAAAATGTACTCTAAATTCTTTACAAATTGTTAGGTGTTTTTTAAAACACAAAAAAATCTTAAGTAAAATCAAATCAACATCAACATAAAGATGATTATGGAACCTGAAAGCAACATGATTTTCCAGAGATGATTGTGTTTGAGTTTTTAGTACTCAAATGAGCAGAAATGCAAAGTGTGAACGTCATTTGTGGGGATGGACACAGACGTCTGCCTGTTTCTGCGTGCCCTCTCTTGTCAAGATAGAACCACATTTTGTGTGTGTGTGTGTGTGTGTGTGTGTGTGTGAGCTGTATAGTGTAGGAGATAATGGAATAGACTTCTAATCCGGTAATCCTGGCACTGGGCTGCGGCTAAGCCAGGGATTTATTTATGTGTGTGACTGTGTGTGTCTGTATTTTTGGACAGGGGCATCTTTGACAATGAGTCCGTAGGTGGAAGGCGGCAGGCCACAGTGCTGCTGTGCCATCAAGTCAAAATTTCTTGTGTTACAGGGGCTTGCTCTTTACTCTCTGCTGCTGCTGAGGAGGGAGACGACAGGTTCAGCCTCTGCCTTCAGAGCGATGGGTCAGTTAGTGACAGAAATATCTCCCGCCTTGCCTCCATAGGGTTAAGACTTCAGTAGATGAAAACCATTAGATTAAAACAACTATAACTGACGCAACTGGGGCTCTGTGGTAGAGCGGTCGTCCTTCAACCGGAAGGTAGGCGGTTCGATTCCCGCTCTCCTTACAGTTCATTCTGTTGTTGTGTCCTTGGGCAAGACACTTAACCCACCTTGCCTCCAGTGGTGTAAAATGTAACACTGGTGAATGGAAGCTTAACGTAAGTCGCTTTGAATAAAAGCGTCTGCTAAATGACTAAATGTAAATGCAATAGACAGAGTTTAAGAACGGCCCATTGAAACAAGCAAAAAAGGCTTGATACATTGTGCTTTTTCTATGTAGTCACTGATTTTATGATAGTGATAATGTGATACAGTGATAATGATTTTATTACCATTATCACTGTCCCAATACAATACAATACAGTTCACAGTCTACTACTGTTCTATGCTATGTTAAAGGAGGTTATACTTTTTCAAGTATTTTAGGCCAGTCGCTTGTGTGGTCTATGTTGGAAAAGCCCCCAGAAAGGTTGGCGAGTAGAAAATGCCTGCTTTTTGCCTTTTAAACTTTAGCTTTAATACAATTTTCTCGGGTGCTGATATCCCATCAGATACAATAAGCCTAGTTGTATTCTTTTTACGGCTAGAGTTTGGATTTATCATTTCTTTGCAAGTATTTTAATATTATGAATAATATTAGGTAGTGTAAATTTTGTAGACTAAATTAAACGCAAAGATGCAGTAGACAGTAGTAGTACGCATCCTAAAATCTGTGCAATTATTATTGTTTGACAGAGGAATGGAGCATGCAGGACAATTTGTATGCAGCACTGACACAAATGCACTGTTGACAATACCACATATAAACTGGAAAAAAGGTAGTAACTACTCACTGGAGGGGAATTTTTGCATCGGTATGAGTCTTTGTGTATTTGGACGTCCATAATCCATGAAGAGTGGAAAGAAAGTTAAATGCTGAAGAAAATTGTACAAACTTTGCCAAAAGTACAGCAAAATACACTTGTTTTTTTGTGTAGCATTAGCAATATAAATCACTGAAGGTGGTATAAAGTGGCAGTCTTAATGAATCCTCATCAAGTTCATCTAGAGCTTTGTATTTTGTCTAAGCACACAATAGGTACATCTCATCATCTGCCATGTTTGTTTATTCTAAAGTCAAACTTGAATGCAAAATATTTAGTTAGTGTTCAGATGGACTTAAGCTAAAGAAATTGTCAGACAGTTTTCTATATTGTAGATACTCACTATTTAATGGTAAGTTAAGTTATACTTGTGTTTAATACAAAGTGGCAAATAGTGTTTTTAATTCACAAAGCACAAGCCTATCTGAAACCAGAAACAACTGGCGCTAATAAACCCTAGCTTTAACCCTTTTGCAAATGGAAACTAATTATTGCTCCAGTGGAAACCTGGTTTTAGCATGTGCCTTTACAAGACAAAAAATTCACGAATCCTCTCACTCCCAAAACCTGTTGTCTTGACCACCACTTTAAGGCATTTTTCCTCACTATCGCTCTCTCCTCCTCTTCTCCACCTCCCATCCCCTCCTTTTATGTGCTGTGGGTCAAGGAGAGAGTGGTGAGGTATACTTGCACTGGTGTGAGGCAGAATGCAGATGAGGGCTCTGTCCGAGCATAGATATATTACAGCCATACCCAGTGTGTCTCTGTCACTTCACTGTTTATGTCTCAGGCTGCGAAGGTATCAGCCGAGGTCAATAATATGTTGAGCACTATTGATTTGTCCAGGTGCTGTGACTGAGAGAGGAGAGCAGGGATCAATGCCGTTCTGTATGGCCCATCTACATACTCTAGTCAGCAGCCAATCAGATCATTAGTCCTTTGTTGTCTAATAGATTATTCATCAAGATTGGGTGTTCTTACTAAGGAGAGAACAACACTCTGGATTAAATATTAGGAGTGATTGCAGCTAAGGCTATTCCAGCTGATTGGAGAGCAACAGTGTTACTCCCTGGACAATCACCACTTAATCTCAGGGCTAACACTTAGAGACATGCACTGTCAGATTCACATTCATTTACTATGGCCTAACTAGATTCACAAATTCCATGTACATCCATCTAAAGACGTACTGGTAGAAGGATAAATCTGGAGTACCTGAAGAAAACTGAAGGAAGAGTTTGGCTGGCGATCAAACCCAGGACCTTCTTGCTGTGAGGCAGGAGTGCTAACCAGTCTGCTGCCAGAACATACGCTAGGCTACTATGCAATCCTGATATTGTATTTGATGACCAGTTTCGAGGTTTCAGTATTTCAGAGACTACATCCACAATACCTCCACTTTGTAGATCAATTTGATTGAGAGTGATTAAATATTATGCAGCTGTGTTAAATAATAATGTCATACCATTTCAAGTTGTCTTTAAAACCAATTTAAGTTAATATTTAAGATGTAGGAATTCTGCCATTAAAAGGAAAGTTCAGTATACTGTAAATGTGGTTCTGTTTGATAGAATCAATTTATTTCCAGTAGATACTTGTGATTCAGAGGCTCAACCATTGCACTTAATGGGGGCAATTTAAACAATATTCTTAATTCTAACATGAAATTGACCATTTAGATATAAGACAGACATTATTCTCACAATATATTCTGTGAGGAAATGTTCCAGATTTTTGCTTCAGCCTGCCGGATTGCGGAGCTTTTTGATAGTCAATTGTGGTGTTGTAAATAAATTATATAAAAGCATGTGTCATGTCATGTGGCTGTGTGTTTCTTCAAACTCTGCTCTAACAATTATTTACTGTAACAAATAAGTTATGCAAGTATCTTAAAGATCCCATTTTGAAAAAATACTATTACTAAATAAACACTTATTTTTGGATCAATACTTATGAAAGCCATGTTGTACCAGACTGAGGTCTACTGTTTGTATACACTCTGCATAGAAGAAGCAGATAGATGTCCATTAACATGCCGTTTTCCATTTATTTTCCATCCTCAAACTCTCTTGCCTTTTTGTGCGCTCCTGTAGAGGGGGATGCCAGGGGGACAGAGTGCAGATAGGACCTGTCTCCATAGCAACAGCTTCTGCAAGCCGCTGACACCCTACTGGGGTGGGGTGGGGGGATGAGGAGGAAAAGTACAGGGGCCGGGGCACAAGGAAGGTGCGTATGTATTCGTTTGCGTCCGTGTGCTGGGAAAATACGTGAGGAGAAGACATGGAGAGAAGGACTGGAGGGAGGAGGAGCAGGAGGAGGGTGGAGAAGAGGATCCGACCCTGCGCTTCCCCAGGGACTCGATGGCCTGCTCATGTTCGCTAGCAGAATTAGCATAACGTGGGGGGAGGGGTGTGCGTGGCTGTGTAACTGATAAAAGCTCAGCTGGTCAAACGCTGTACATTTCAGGTGTAGCCGGCGTAGTACTACTTTAAATTCTCACGGCTCCTACCCGTCCTGGAAAACTTTGGAAATATAGACTGTAGTTTACGTATACTCGTAGTATACGAGTCAGTTTACTGACCTGGAAACAACATTTACTGGAAATAATGTATGTTGTCCTTTTGAAATGTTTATTGTACTTCCCAATAATGCATAGATGCATTTGATTTGACCCGAGGAGTAAAACTGTAACAGTAGATAACGAGAAAATTTTGAATTGTGAAGAAAAGAGTGGGAACCTTGATTCTTTATGCACCAGTGCAACCAACTGTGTGCTAAAGCTACCTGGTACGAATTCCAAAACAAGCCAACATTTTACAACTTTTTTATTTTTTATGGATGAATTGAAGGTCCCAGTGTATGTACTCTTTGATTAGTAAACATCCCAACTGTAATTGTATAATTATGTAAATTATTGATTGTGTGTAGATATTGAGTCAAATTCCTCATCTTTATTATAGCCCTTCTGTGCTCCGTGGTGTGGAGAGACTGGGCTGACAGTGATGCAACCCGCGTTTGTGCTTCCTGTGTGTGTTTGAGTGTGCCCTTATGTGCTCTATGCATGTTGTTGTTTGTTCCGGAGGCTTATGTAAGCTTATGTCTACTCTAACATACGCCTCCATTTATATTTGTTGATGAGAGAAAATACAGTTGTGTCATATTGAACTGGCAGGCTGATTTGCTCATGTCCTGTGCTTGAGTTGTGTTAATGTTATGTGGCAAAATGAATCAGACTTTGACCCAAATATATTTGTCCATTGCTACTGTCCCTGGAACTCAAATTTAAAAGAGAGCAGAATAATTCTTGGAATAGAAAAAAAAGGTAAATAAAGAGAATGGATGTCAGGCTACATTAGTCAGAGTCTTTTTGATAAAAAAAATTACAGAACACATTCCAACGTGTTTGTCTCGAGTTAAGAGAGGAATAAAAAACAAAATAATTTTTTATTTTTGGGGGGAATTTTTTTAAACAAGAAAAACAAAAATGAACCAAACACACAGAACAAATGAGCAAACATACACACCTCAGTACAGTCCAAAAAGACAAGAAAAAGAAAATAGAAAAAAATGTCCACTATTAGTCCACCATAGCACTGCTTAGTACAAATACTACAGCTACGCCATCAAAGCTGAGGTATAGGGGCCCATACCAACAGCCCCTTTCTGGAATGTAAAATAGAGGTTAGGTATTCCATTGGAAACAGTTCCAGGACAAGTTTGTGCCAGTTTTATTTTGTGGGGGGGGGTTTATTGCTAATCCCTGAAAGAAAAATGTATATTTGCGTAACATGTGAAGATGTCATACAGACTGCTGAATCCTGAACCAACATTACTGTCCCTATAGTCTCTATAGCCCAAGAGCCGAAACAAAGGGTCCAGATCCAAAGTCAGTTGTGTACGTCTTAAAAATAGAATAGTGCCTATACAGTCAGGTCCATAAATATTGGGACATCGACACAATTCTAATCTTTTTGGCTCTATACACCACCACAATGGATTGAAGTAAAACAAACAAGATGTGCTTTAACTGCAAACTTTTAGCTTCAATTTGAGGGTATTTACATCCAAATCAGGTGAACGGTGTAGGAATTACAACAGTTTGTATATGTGCCTCACACTTTTTAAGGGACCAAAAGTAACGGGACAGAACAAACATAAATCAAACTTTTTTAATACTTAGTTGCAAGTCCTTTGCTGTCAATTACAGCCTGAAGTCTGGAACGCAAAGACATCACCAGACGCTGGGTTTCATCCCTGGTGATGCTCTGCCAGGCCTCTACTGCAACTGTCTTCAGTTCCTGCTTGATCTTCAGCAAGTGAAATGCATGCTCAATCGGATTCAGGTCAGGTGATTGACTTGGCCATTGCATAACATTCCACTTCTTTCCCTTTAAAAACTCTTTGGTTGCTTTCACAGTATGCTTCGGGTCATTGTCCATCTGCACTGTAAAGCACCGTCCAATGGGTTCTGAAGCATTTGGCTGAATATGAGCAGATAATATTGCCCCAAACACTTCAGAATTCATCCTGCTGCTTTTGTCAGCAGTCACATCATCAATAAATTCAAGAGAACCAGTTCCATTGGCAGCCCTACATGTCCACGCCATGACACCACCACCACATGCTTCACTGATGAGGTGCTATGCTTTGGATCATGAGCAGTTCCTTTCCTTCTCCAGACTCTTCTCTTCCCATCACTCTGGTACAAGTTGATCTTGGTCTAATCGGTTCATAGGATGTTGTTCCAGAACTGTGAAGGTTTTTTTTAGATGTTGTTTGGCAAACTCTAATCTGGCCTCTCTGTTTCTGAGATTCACCAATGGTTTACATCTTGTGGTGAACCCTCTGTATTCACTCTGGTGAAGTCTTCTCTTGATTGTTGACTTTGACACTCATACACCTTCCTCCTGGAGAGTGTTCTTGATCTGGACAACTGTTGTGAAGGGTGTTTTCTTCACCAGGGAAAGAATTCTTCGGTCATCAACCACAGTTGTTTTCCGTGATCTTCCGGGTCTTTTGGTGTTGCTGAGCTCAACGGTGTGTTCTTTCTTTTTAAGGATGTTCCAAACAGTTGATCTGGCCACACCTTAAGTTTTTGCTGTCTCTTTAATGGGTTTGTTTTGTTTTTTCAGCCTAATGATGGCTTGCTCCACTGATAGTGACAGCTCTTTGGATCTCATATTGAGGGATGACAGAAACAGTTTCCAAATGCAAATGGCACACTTTAAATGAACTCTGAACTTTTATCTGCTCCTTGTAAATGGGATAATGAGGGAATAACACACACCTGGCCATGGAACAGCTGAGCAGCCAATTGTCCCATTACTTTTGGACCCTTAAAAAGTGGGAGGCACATATACAAACTGTTGTAATTCCTACACTCTCACCTGATTTGGATGTAAATACCCTCAAATTAAAGCTAAAAGTGTACAGTTAAAGCACATCTTGTTCGTTTAATTTTAAATCCATTGTGGTGGTGTATTGAGCCAAAAACATTAGAATTGTGTCGATGTCCCAATATTTATGGACCAGACTGTATATAAGTAGTAATAAAACAATACGTTGGTACCTAAACAGCACCACAATGGGCCCTCCCACTCCACTGCTTAGTGGCTTCCTGTGCGCCAATAGACAAGCTGCTCACCAAAGAGTTTTGTCCTTGTGTTCCAGAGTGCAGCAGCAGCGCCCAGTCCGGTGATGGGTAACATGCCTCCTAATGACGCGATGCCCGGTGGTCCCATGCCTCCAGGGTTCTTCCAGGTATGTAGATCCCCTGTCACTGAACAACTCTCTGTCGTCAGTGTTCCATCCCATTCGTTTTTTTTTCTTGTATACATCTTTCTGCCTTTCATTCTTATTACAATTTGCAATTAAGTGATTAAACGTTTAATATATCACCAAAAAACAAACAAATTGCCAATGTAATGGAACTTACAAAGAAATCTCACAGAAGAATGGATTCACAACTTTTCAACTCTTATTTGAACCTGATGCTGTACAGTCTTGCGTCATAACGCACAAACCTGAGCCAGGGCTGAACCAGACTACAAACACTGCAGTGTTTGTATTCCAGTGCTTATTCAGCTAATGCTAACTCGCTAGTGTTAATAACAGCAAGAGATGTGTATACCATTAGCCAAGAGTCAGCACCCGATGAGAAAACGTTGGTATCTAACGTGATGATTATTAGTGAGTCACTCTCCGTATGACGAGTCTTTAAAATTAACCAGAATTTATTTTTGCTTTGCTGCATGAAGCAGGAACTTATCCTTTACATAACAAGTGCTGATGTAATGAACAACTGTTTAATCATATAAAACTAAACAGTGTTCTGCCCCGAAAGGTAAGACTCCCCCCTTTTTCCGTGTGGGGAGCTACTGTGGTCTAGTGCACAAAAGGCACACACTGACTGCTGCCTCTTTTGGTTTCATTTGAAGTCTTGTTAAAAAGCACTGTTAGATTATTTACTTTAACAAAGACTTGGTCCTACAGTATTGATGTATTGTGATGTTAGCGTGAGATGTAAATTATGAATTGCATCGTATTGTGGGTGCACTGCCCTGCCCCAGACAGCATTGGTATGGACCCTTTTTATTAATAGATGTACGTAGAATACAGTTGTATGCAGTACACTGGTGTCAAGCTGTTTCTGGATGTTTTTCCAGCTCAGTTATTTTTCTTCATTCATCTTCTGTGTTCCGTGGTCCGTTTGAACCATTTAGCAATTGAACCATCTCCATATTTCTCCTCTTCACTCCTCCAGCTCAGTCTCTGTGCGGGACCTGTCCAAAGTCAGTGAAGGTGTGAGGGATTCCTGACATCGATGTAGTATGTAGGCAATAGGCATACGAGTACATAGTCGCACACAAACGGGTTCTCTTTGAGCTGATGCGGTGAGGGCGCGCTTTGGCATTTGTCAGGAAGTGCGGTGCGCTGATGGAGCAGAGTTAGAAGAAGGGACTGAGATGATAGAGGAAAAGCCGTTCGGTGCTGGTGTGATTAGAGGTGTTCGTTTGTGTTACTCTATTGGTTCTGAAAGCGACACTGTTGTTGCGCAGGAGGGAAAGCCATATTGTTGAGGGGTGGGGGGTTTGGGTGGCTCACCAGTGACAGTAGTGAATAAGAAAGAGGGGTGAGGAGAGAAGCATGGACGTGCTATTTATAACCTCAGTGGGGGGAGTGAGATTGGGCCAGGGCTTGTGTGCGTGTGCATGTGTTTTTCTGTGGAAGCTCTACTAACTTTACCGTGACAGACAACTAAATAAAATATGTGTCAGTATATATTGGAAATAGATATTATTCATATAGTACTGCAACTTCTTGTTTAGCCCTAATCTATTAACAAGAACCTGCTCCAATGCTCACCATTATCAACATCTAATATGTACTTGCATATATTTTTCTCACATGTTCCTTAACTTGTCAATTGTGATAAAAACATGTTTTATGTAGTTGTTAAATGTACCTTTCTGGTTTAAATACACAATATTACGAATTTGATATGTAATAACTTAGTTGAATATTGTGATAATGATAATAGATACATAATAATACAATTCTAACATTAAAGTTTCTACAAAGTAATAGGGTGCCCCGATGCCTTGTCCCTTTTAAAATGATGTGCGTGCACAGTCAGATATCTTAATATGTCAATATTATGTTAGCACTTTAATACACAAAAGAGCCTCTCACTTTACAAATGTGCAGATTTAAATGTAGAAATTAGACAAGAACGTCCAAACTGACTTAGGAACCCCATTCTTCCAGGTGGGCTTTGGCTACACTTCGTAGATATGAGCTAAGCAGTGCAATCTGACAAAAGCCTGAATGTAGTCTAATGAGTTATTTATTAGTGGTTGTTAGCCTCTTGTCCCAGGGTGAAATATCTGAGCAGTGTGTGCACTTGATGTGGATGTTCTCTTTGTGCACCGGGCTTGGGTCACATACTTAATAATTATTTCAATAATCAAGAAATTAGACAGAAGCCTGACTTGCTGCCATGTTTTTGGTTCTAGTGCCAGTTGCGCTACTGCTTTGTTGGAGTTTATGTCAACACTGCCTCCAAGTGGTTCATTGAAAAATTACTTATGCCAAATGCTAGTGAATTATTTCATATTCCCTTGTGTAACCAATTTAATTGAAATTGTTAAATTTAACATTTGAGTAAAATTGCCCAAATTCTCAATTTTTCTATTGCCGTTCCTTATCTTCTCTATCTCTAAACCCCCCAAAGATACCTCCCTCGTGCCCTGTTTATTTTGGTCATTTTACTCGGGCAATACTTCCAGGTGCCACTCTGGCCCCTCTCCTCTCTGATATCGCTCTTCTTTCTTAAAGGGACCACCCGGCTCTCAGCAGTCACCCCACGCACAGCCCCCCCCTCACAACCCCAGCAACCCCATGATGGGACCCCACGGCCAGGTAAGCAGTAAACACTTTGTCTCCCCTCTTTCCTCCATTGCTATCAATCTAGCCCCCCCCTCCCACACACACACACACACGCTTCTCTTTCTCCTTTTCCTGTCTCCTCCCTTTTTTACATTCAATCTGTACACACCCCTCTGATCTGGTTTGACCCCCGAGCCCTGCTAGTCATGGTTTTACTTGGGCCTAGTCCCTGTAGATGTTTGCCCTCCAGTTGGCCGAGCCTTTATGAAAGCTGAGCATCCAGAGGCAGTGAGGCCCACAGTCAGCTATCCCTGTGTGCGGGATGAATAATTCACTCCGTGCCCCTCCCCTGGAGCAGTTCGTGTGTGTGTGGGGGGGGGGGTACGCACTTGTCTTTGCACACACATACAGAAAGCTCCCCTTCTTCCCTTTACTTGCAGCTTCTAAATAAAGAAACGACTGGCTCTATGAAAACGTCACTTAAACGCAGAGGCAGCCTTCTGTACACATGTGGGTTAAGTTTTGGGTTACTCTCTGGGCTCCCTTTAAACACATGTATTGTTTTGAGCCCTTCAAAACAAACCAGCGTGCGTTTCAACACTTGTTCACAACAGTAGCTAAAGATGTCGCTGCGATGGTAAAGCAAGCCCGAGCCTATTAACTGCGGCCACCCGGCTCCTCATTTTTGTGGTTTCTGGTTTCTATCTTGTGTGCGAGTGTGTGGACGTTGCTTCCACCGAGGTCTTTTGAAAGGGTTTTGTTGGCCCGAGGTGTCTAACTACGGCAGGCAGACCACAGGCCGAATCAGCTTACACCACAGTAAGAGCAGGCTTCCACATCAAATGCACACACACCAACCGTAGCTTTGCTGTAGTGCGTTCTGTTTGTGTAAGCACATGTAGCGAAGCATTATAAAATTGAGTTTGTTGTTGCTTTGACTTGTTTGACGCAGATAATTTTCGTCTCCATTCTCCAGCCTCACTATGTTCATCCGTGTGTCCTCATTGCTTCCTCTGTCTGAGTGCTCTTAGATTTATGAATAATGAAAGTGCAGTTTTCTCCATGTGCCCCTCTTCCTCGTTTGCCATCTTCAACTTAATCTCTCTTTTTCTGCATCTGTCTTTCAGCCTTTCATGTCACCACGGTATCCGGGTGGACCACGCCCCGCGCTCCGTATGCCAAATCAGGTATTGTTTCTATTTTATTATGCTAACTATGACAGCCCATGTTATTTATACTCAAATAGTAACTAGTATTTACAAAGTAACAGATTTTGTAAACCCACACGTCTGACTATGCTTTATTTGTAGCCTCCTGGGGGAATCCCTGGATCTCAGCCTCTTCTGCCAAACAGTCTGGATCCAACAAGACCACAAGGTACTGCTGATTTGCTGGGTTCCTCTTACTATACTGTAAGAATGATAGGGTCAGTTACAATCAAATATTATTATGTTACAATATCTCACTTGCATAACAATATGTACAGTGTACTGTGAGAATTTCAAGACATCTTGAACTTTGTGGTGGCTAGTTATAGTTTTCGTTTATACTGTAAATCATGATCTATTACTTCAGAAGTCTTTGATCACTCCCAAGTTGGCCAATTATACTATGAATTTTAATATACATTTTTGCCAATGTTTTTTTTAAGACACACCTTTTTGCAATACACAAAAGGAATTGGGGCTAAACAAAGTGCACTGTGGAGATTAATGTGGAATTACAGATTACAGCTTTAGGGGCCAAAGGGGTTACAACTAATGGAATTAGCATTGTCTGCAGTATGTCTTAACTCCCAACTTTATGAAACCACAGTTAAGTTTCAGTCAAGTGTGTGACTGTTTCGGTCTACTTTTTCAGGACATCCAAACATGGGCGGGCCCATGAGAATGAACCCTCCTCGGGGAATGGCAATGGGCCCACAGGTATGTCGATCCTAATGTACATTATTTAAACTGACAATATGATAAATTATCATAGATTGACAGTTAAATTAAAAATAATAATGGCTCTTTTTCAGAATTATGGAGGTATGAGGCCACCGCCTAACTCCATGGGGGGTCCGATGCCCGGGATGAACATGTAAGCTTAAATGACTTATATATTTTGTATGTGTTAAAGTTTCAAGTTCTTTACAAGTCCCTTGTTTAATCCGCCATTTTTGTCCCTTAGGGGTCCCGGAGGCCGAGGGCCATGGCCTGGACCAGGACCTAATGCAAATTCTGTAAGTCATATTACTGTATCTTCTTGTCAAAGTAACAAAGGCCTTGTGTGGGATTATAATACACGTATATGTCCCTAATGGTTTTGGACAACAGATTATCTCTTTTTTTCTTTTCTTCTGCAGATAGCTTATTCATCTTCATCTCCAGGGAACTATGTGGTGAGTTAAAGTCTTCTCATTCTAATGCCCCCGTAAGTGATTATTTGTGTCCTTATGGTTGTATCTGATTCTTCCACAGGGTCCTCCAGGTGGAGGAGGCCCACCAGGAACTCCCATCATGCCCAGCCCAGGTGGTGCGTCACTTATTCATGTCCCCAGGACTAACACCTACAGTTCTCTAGTCCCACAGCCCCACCAACCAAATAATGTGGTCCTAAGTGTTCTTTATGAAAGTCTTGACATCATCTACATGGGTAAAATGTATATCCACTATGATTTTTCTGTTCTGTGTCTTTCTTAGACTCTACAAACTCCAGTGAAAACATCTATACTATGATGAATCCTATTGGTCCTGGAGGCAACAGACCTAACGTAAGTCTTTCTCTTTTGCTCTAGAACTGAATCTCTGAAGCTTTTTATTTGAAAATACTAATTTTAAAGCTTGTAAATATGTGATTAGGGAAATTAAACAATCCAATGGAAGCTCAGAGCATAAAGTAATGACTATGAACTTAAAAGGTTGCCCTAAAATTAATCATTTCGGAATGCAAATCAAAATCTGTCTTGTTTTCCATCTTCTTGCCAGTTCCCAATGGGACCAGGACCTGATGGGCCTATGGGGGCTATGGGAGCCATGGAGCCACATCATATGAACGGATCGCTAGGTGTGTTTCAGCACAATGGGCTCTGCATATAACATTTGGAATACAGTTGTACAAATAAACCTGTGGACTTTTTACTTTCTTTCTTCAGGGTCTGGGGATATGGATGGCTTGCCAAAGGTACGTCACGTGAAAGTCCTCTGTTCTTATAATATACATGGACCTCTTAACTATCTATCTTTATATAAGCAACACTGTGTGAAGTCTAATGTGGGAACCAGTCTAATCAATTGGGCTCTGACTTTCCAGAGCTCCCCTAATAACATGGGGGGCATGAACAACCCTCCGGGAACGCCGAGGGACGATGGCGAAATGGGCGGGAACTTCTTGAACCCATTCCAAAGTGAAAGTGTAAGTGGAGCAAATAACATCTCACAGCCCTTAACAGTGGTCCTTTATGTCCTGACTCACCAGTGGAAGAATGCAAGCATTACTGTTTCTCACAGCATTACAATTATATTTAATATTTCAACTTCATTATTGCTTATTAATCTGGTAGATGCCTCAGAAAGCAGTTTGACCTGCTTGCCAAACATTTGAAAGATGTTTTACTTTGAGATTGTAACAATATAGTCTGTCTGGCATATGTTCTGCTTGCATTGCCACTGCTTACTAATCATGAAGAAATTAATTCTCCTTTTTTGGATTAGTCACAGGCTTTTTTTATTGAAATATGTAATTGTGGTCAATTGCTACAATTATGAGATGTGCAAATGGCAATTTCAGTAAAAAAAATTTGCTAAAATTCATAAAGTAGTTATATGACAAAAACAAAAAACGTAATAAAATCTGAAACTTATTACGAGTTCAAAGGGACTTAAATATGGGCAAATAAATTAAATGTTGCATATGAATTTTCTCTTAGTTGTTGGGATGACCAACTTGTATGTGGATAAAGGAATTACAAATGCATATTAAAATGAACTAAGAAGGAAGGCTAAAATAGGTGAGAGTTAATCTCATTTTGTAGTTCTAATTAAAAAGCGCACTGCAGCATTGAAGATCAGTTGCAAATGTACTGTATGAGGGAAGTTGGTCTGATCCCATTGTAAAGTGCTATGTAATAATCTAGACCAGCTGTTATGTAAGATGGTCAACAGTAAAATGAAAAAAAATCTGGTTGTCTTATAAGCAGAGGTTTAAGGAAGTGAACTGAGCTACATGTTTTGTTACTTGAGACAGGTTTCCTTTGAACAGGGTTTTTGCAGATATTTGAGCGGGCTGGTAAAGCCTGTCTCTTGTGTTGTTCAGTATATGGCTGGCTTAGAGCGCCCCCTGGTGTTTAAATGTTGTCAGTTACGCATCAATTACATGTCCCCCCTCTCCTTTCCCTCTCTCTTTTCAGTATTCACCCAACATGACGATGAGTGTGTGATTTTATTTTATTTTTTCTTGTTTTTTTGAATTGTTTTATTTTTCCTCCTGTGTTTTTGTACCCTCGCACCTGTTTTTTTTTTTTTTTTTGTTTGTTTTTTCAATTTCACCTGGAATCAAACCACCTTCTCCTCCTCACACACGCCTCATAACGGGATCCGACCCTTTCACTTCCTGCCCTCCCCCAACCTCGCCTCACTTGGGACCTCTTTGGCCGTGCAGCCCTCTGGGACAGCCCCTCAGCATGCTGGGACTCTTAAGATGGGCCCTCCTGGATCATGCAAGATGGCCACGGCTTTGAATAGGAAACAGGCCCAGAGCCACAAAAGGAACCTCTTCTGCTCGGACTCAGGCCCTGTGCTCGCTGACTTCCTGCCGGGCTCCACACAATGAGTGAGGGACGAGGACAAAACGGGGAGAAAAGAGGAGACTGGATAAGGCAGCCCTCTGTGGTTGCAGTGTAACTGCCTGGAAGCTTACAAACTCCATTTTGTTTTTGATTTGTACTTTTTTTCTGTTGCTGTTCCCAGTGGATTCAGTGGCGGGTCGGATGGAAAGAGCCCCTTGTCCCACATTGTTGTCTCTGTATGTACATTTTAGCAGAGGTGTTGTGATGATCAGTGAACATTTTCCATTTTTTTTTTTTGTGTATGTAATGTATCATTGCTATTTTTATTATTGTTATTAATAATATTTGTATGATCATTTTAAAGTTAGGTTTCTAATTTTTATTTCTTTCATAAAGGCACATTATTGTAATGAAGACGGCATCCAATATGTGCACAAACCTAGCCTGGCCACCCATACCCATATACAAAGTGAAGCGTACCTCGAATCCCTTCCCTTCATAAAGATTTCCACTCCTGTTGGACCAATCATAACCAAAATGGGGCGGGCTTTATGTGATGCTTCATTTCACTGATTGGTTGTATATCTAGAGGCAGTTTATTCTGCATCTGTGAGTACTTCCACTTGCTAATCCAACTAATATTTACAAAAAATACACATTTTTACGTTGGCTGGTCAGGCTAGCACAAACCCAAACTTAACTGTGTCTAAATGTGGTTTTATGTCACCACAATGCCCCCTGGTGGCCCATTTACACAGTATATATCCATCATGGTACTCATTGCCCTCCTCTATTACTTTTTTCTACTTTCTGTTGACACATGAAAGACTTTTTAACGTCTCGTAGAGCAGAGGAGCGAGACGACTTTGGTAGCTTCCATGCAGTAAAAATGCACAGCTATTTATTACGTTATTATTTGTATTATTTTCATTTTAAACATTTGTTAACTGCAGAACTAGTAGCAACTGTGTAAATATGCACATCCTGTCCTGATTTCTAACTGTCGATACTGCCATCCTAAAGTCCCATATCCCACTCCTGAGGTGCTCCTTGTTCTACGTGCATTCAGCTGTTTTCACCCCAACCATGCTGCTTCCACTTCGGACTCTTGTTACCGTCTCTGCTGACCACTAGTTCATTACTCAACACACTGTGATGTATGTCTTTCTTAATACTGAGCAGCTTGCCCCCTGGAGGCTGAAGGACTCTGGCCGCTGCTCGTCTGATTGGCCGATCTGTGTCGACAATGTGCTGGTGAGTGACTAGCCAGTGGCCTCCTGTCCCGTTCTCATCTGTCCCTACTTTTCTCTGAGGCCAGCACCAACACAGGGTCCATCACACACACCGCCGCCTCCCCTTGCTGATTTTTGTACAACTCTCCATCTGTTGATTTTGTAAATACTGTAAAATGCATTTTGATATCATTGACATGTTTTGATAAACACAAACTAACAGTTGATCAGAAACGTGCTGATTCGGGGCAACTGTGTATTTGTTCAAAGATGAGGTGTCTTTACCCAGAAATTAATCTAAATGAGATGAAAAAGAGACTGAATATTTCACCTCATTTTTAAAAGCATCCAAGCTGGGCAGGGGAGGAACCTTTTTTGGGAGTTGACTGTGCGCTGATGCCTTTAGCTAATCCACTGTCAGACTTTAACTTTCAGTGCTATACAATGCAGTTGCCCTCAAGCAGTGGTTCACAAACTTTTCACCTCACAAAATATTTGACTCTTCAAGTACCATCTTTAAGGTAGAAAAATACACAAGTCAGTCAGGGCCTAGGTTAAGCAGAAGTACACAACTTTTTACCTCAAAATGTAAAACGTCAAAGTTATTTCAGTAGTTTGCGTTGCTCAATCAGGGCATATCACTCCGTTGTGTTTGAGACAGTGCAGTTATGCTAGCGGCCTTCAGAATGTGCATGTCCAAGAAAGGTATGTAGTGTTGCTTTAACAGCACACCATTTAATTCCAATATGAATATTACAAATTGACTTGTATCTATTCTACTGTGCTGCTCTAAAGTGACAATATTTCCTTATCAAATGTATGCATTTTGAAGCATTTGGAGTTTTATAGTGGTGTATCTGGTCAGCAGGGGGCTCTATATGAATGAAAGAGAGGTACTAGGCCTACCCTTTTCTATTTATCTTTAATGGTCATTTAATCTCCCGAGTATCACTGGAGTGAGCCAGTTTGAGAACCACTGCCTAAAAGCATCTTCTGCCTCTCTTCTTAAAAAAAAAATAAAAATAATTAAGGAATTGATTTGAAAAGAGGCTTCTCAAAGGCACCTACCCCTCTGTCACCAACACTGTATTTACACTTACCCTTTTGACAAATCTCAACCCAGGGACCAGATGATACACTATACAATGAAGGAAATCTATTTAAAAAATGTTTGGAAAAGCTACTACAAAATGATAAATTTTGAGGCATCTCCTCCCCTGCACTTTGAAATACTGTTGTATAAAATGCAGTCGAAGTCCTCTGTCCTGTAAGTAAAGACGTTTTACTTTGGATCAATTCTGTATTTCTATTGTGCTGATGTATAATACTGTAACATTCAGGAGTATGGAGGGTTCAGAGAGGAATCTTAATTATTTTTTGTTCTGAATTCCTCAGTGTTCCTCTTGACGACAGAGCAGTATTGAAAAATGAGGCAGTCTGTCGATGGGGAGTTGCTTTGTATCATGTTAGGGTAGATCCTAAATGTCTTGTGTAGTAAAAATAAGAGGTTTCTTCTTCGTATGTTTCTTTATATTGTAAAGTTTCTTTAGACAAAAAAAAGTTGCTTATTGGAAAAAGGTGGGAAAACTGCATTGATGATAAATGTTTTTTTTTTTGTTTGTTTTAAGTTTATCAAGTTGTCAGTCGTTTTTGCCTGTGTCCCCCTTGTTGTAGATACATATTAAAACAAATAAAATGAATTCACTCCTTTTGCCATGAACATGCACATCTATTACATATCACTATTACTTTATCATCACCAAAAACTGACCCCTACATGAGTTTGGACTAAGACTCGAGATATATCATATCAACAAGTATAGTATAGAATGTGTAAATGTTGAACGGTGGGTCGAGTGGGGCTTTTCTAAGTGGAGTTTGCACCTGCAATATTAAAAAATTATTAATAGAAAAAAATGGGTCTGTTTTAAATAAATAAAAATCCTGAATTGTCATAAAAATATTCTAGAAATGTTCTGAATAATGAGAATGTATAATCCATTTGTACATACATAATACAACTACAAAACAAAGTTGAGAAGACATTTTGATTTAATAGTTGTGAAGGTTTGACCAAATAAAAACACAAACAGTGCTCATGGTGCAGTCGTGTTATGACCATAAGTGTAACATTTTAGTATACAATTACAGTTCTGGTTCTTACAGTTTCTACATCTGCCTACTGTGGACAAACTGAGAATTGCAACTTGTAATTTACAATGCTGCCACTAGATTCTGCCAAATACTAAACAATGCAGCGTTAAGGTAGAGACGGTTGGTAATTATCCTAGTGCTTTCCTCTTCTGATGTATGCAAGCTTTTCGGGATAGGAGGCAGGGGGGACCACCAGGGAATGGGGAGAGGAGCCTAGAGCCCGGGGCTTCATTAATGTGGACCTCACTGATGGTCTGGTGGAGGGTGGTGGTGCTGAGCTGGGCGGGTGTGGCAGAAAAAACATGCTCTCACTTTTGGACAGGAATTCTTGACTGGGAGTCTTGAGGCAAGAGCCTGACTGATTGACCAAAGGAGGGAGGTGTAGCACTGGAGGTACCAACGATAGTGAAGGCATTGTGTTTTGACGGTGCTGGGAGTACGGAGACTGGTAATGGGTTAACCTGTCCACATTGCTCTCTGTGGCCTCAGGAGAGGAGCTTAGATCTGTGAGCAAAAGGACAGACTGAGAGATCCTTGGATTTTGATGGCAGCCGGAGCTTGGCCTGGTTCTTTGGTCATTTCTTTGAAGCCTGCTCTCTCCTGTTGCCTCAATCCTGGACTGGAAAGGTGCTGTCTGATCCTCTGACTCATCTCTTCTTAAATCCTCTCTGTATGTGTCATCCTGTTCCTTTATGCTCTTCTCATAAGTGCTGTTCAGGTAGGCCAGGTTAGGAATGGTCAGCCATGGTTCAGAAAGCCCCCTCTGCCTGCACACACCACTGCTGCTCACTCCTCTTCTGCCTGATGGGAGCACAGACAAAGTGAAGAATAAAGTAAATCTGTAAAGCTAGAGTAAATCAATAACACGTTTACTCTAAGAATCTAGACTTAATTTAGTACTGTTAAGTGGACAACATTTATTTGCACAGACTGCTTGCAATTCTCTAACTTGTTCTAGTCAAATACCTTCACATGCAATAAGAAGAGGTTGATTATCTGTGAGAGCACATACCACATTCTTATCTGTCTACTTCCTTCATCTGTGGCTCAAATAAATCTGACGCAGCATTCTTCCGTGTGTACACAGGCTTTACTCACTAGTTCCTCTAAAGTTAAAAATGTTGCCTCCTTCTGGGGAGTTGGGGGAGCTGGTCTTGAGGAAAATGTCAGACGGGGACATGCAGGAGACGGGTGAGGTGTCAGGGGATGATGGGATGTTCAGGTAACGTCTGGTCACTGGACCTCCATTCAACATCTGTGTGGCAATGATGATGACGTCACGGCCCCTGGCTCTGCAGGCGTCTATGATCACCTGAAATACAGCAGTCTATTGAGTCCAGGCTCTGCTGGATGTACTTTGAGACTGCCAAAGTTGTCATTCAGCGCCGTTTCCTTCCTGCCTTGTCCTCCTTCTTAAAATGAGCACACTGCATGTGTTTCAGGATCAGTGCATTTAAACTGCTCAATACAATTTTGGCATTTCTATCATATAATCTTGTTAAACTATTTTCAAAATGTGTCTTCCTGTTTCAAAATACTGAATGGAATATGACCCAACATAACCCCCCATTTGAATTGGATAAAGTATCTTCTAATTCACTTACTGTCATAATATCTAAAACAACCTACCCATAGTCATGACCAACTTTTTAGGAATACAATATTTGAGCTAGTTTTTTTCAGATCCAAAAAAAAAAAATATGTCAAGAACACTTTATTCTTAGGGAGAGTGGAGCTAAATGCAATACCAATTTCCTTCTGAATAAAAAAAAACCCTTAGTTTGCGTTAGCGTGGCTGTTTTCTAATTACTACTTTTCCATGTGTCCTTTGAATTTTGTCATGTGTATTAATGATTCTGGCATAGCCCTCCACATCTCACCAACCTTCAGTGTTGGTTCATGTTGTGCATTGATGGCATAGACTAGTGCTGAGGCTCCGGAGAGGTCCTCTATGGTGGGGTCAGCTCCTGCAGACAGTAATGAGGAGGCTACCACAGTGGCTCGCTGCATACAGGCGTACATCAGAGAACTACGACCAGCCTGGTCCTGTGTGTTGGGGTCTGCCTGAAGAGGACTAAATGTTACTCCAAGAACCTAAAGTAAATAACACAAGTGAGTGAGGTTTACCTTGTTTTGAAGCAGGAAGGTGATGAGTTTAAGAGTGTCAGGCCCAGCAGGCTCTCCTCTCAAGGCTTTGCAGGCAGCCAGCAGGGCAGACTCACCTCTGAGGTTACACCCATTAATATGAGCACCGCCCTCCACCAGAAGACGCACCAAACGCAGTTTACCTGAAGCCGCTGCGCTGACGAGAGGACTGCAGTCTGACAGGTCACCCATGGCCTCGGTAACAGGCCACACTGGATCTTTGCAAGAAACAACCAGCAATAAGTTATATATTTACATACAACTGTTCTGACTTTTGCATGTAGTCAGTGGTATGTAAACACATTATAATTAATGATTAGAAACATTGAACTCACCCTTTCTTATTTAGATCTTTTGCAGAGAAAAGGAATATTACTAAAGCCTCATTTCACCTGTTTTAGTGGCAACTTTAGCACTGAAATGGTCTCTCAGCAGTCTGCAGTCAAATGACAGCCTAGTGTCTTTCCTGACCAGTCCCAGCATACCTGCCGGGTTGAGCAGGGGTTTGGGCACAGTCATCTCTTTGCCTTAAATGGTTCGGAGCCCAAAATGTCACCTACTGCAGACGGTGCACTACAAAGAGTGAGAAAGCTTTGATGGAAGTCAGCTTTGAACTGTGCTCATCAGGCTGGGTCCCTGCCTGGGTTCAAACAACACATTCACTCACACACACCCAAACACACACACACACACACACACACACACACACCACTGGAGCAGACTGTCTATTGATAAACAGTCTATGTCAAAAAGTAAATATTCAACCTTTTGGAGAAATAATCTAGTTAGGGCAGCTGCTATGTTGTTTTTACAATATAATATGCTGCCACAGACGGAAATCTCTACGTTACATCAACTCACTTTTATATTGCTTATTCTTAACTTATAAGTTGGTTTACACACACCTAGTTCACATTTAAAATGGGCACAACGTCTTTGAGTTTTTGCTTACTGTAACATGCAAACCAAGTGACACCCGCACTGTTAGATTCATGATAAAATACAGGTTAGTTCACATTTTCTGAGGCACGAAGCACACAAAATTATTTTTATCATAATGTATCTATATGAGTAAAAGTAAAACTGTGAAGTACAGAGAGAAATTCTGCTTTTCCATAAAGATTCTGATGAAGAAATTCCTTTCATTATTCAGTAAGAGGCATTAGCATAACGGAGAAAAAAAAAGTAGAAGTGATTACGTAAGACGTACGTAAGGGTTTAATTTAGGTTACTCAACCAATCAAATCCGCTCTGAGGCCACCCGTCATGACGTAATGCGCTCTACTCCAGAATAGCGCGCGGTGAAGCACCACCTTCGTCCCTCGTCTTTCACCAATGTTTGTTTGCTTGTGTCGGGTCTGTCCGCTTCGGAACCAAGCTAGTACCGGGGATTTGATCCGGTATGTCGGCGCTGAAGGAGAGCCAGTCTTACGGACTGTGCAGTAGCAAACAAAGAGCTAACATCTCTGTTTTTCACGTCAAACTCACTGACAGCGCGGCAAGAGCCATCGGAAGCTTTCAAAGCAACAAGGTAGGTTTTTATTTTTGCTCCATTAAGTCTCTCAGTCCTCACCCTTTGGAACAGTAATGTTTAATGTGTTTGAACACTAGTCTGCTTGCACTTCTCTGCTTGCAGCGACTAATGGGCGCCGTTTGGCTTTAACACACACTCTTCCCGGTTGTTGTCTCCCGTGAGCCCGTTTAGCTTAAAAAAATAAAAATAAAATAAGATAAAATAAACAAATGGAAATAATTGTTAATAATACAATGCGGAAACATTTGCCCGTGTAATAATGTCTGTAACAAGCTCTCTGTTGGCAAGTGTAAGGAATGCTAATCACTGTCGGAGTATTGGATAATGAAAAGCTAGCATGAGGAGGTTTTGAAACACAGTTGGCTTTACAGCAGTGTGGCAGATGGACTGAAACAAAACCAAACATTTGAACCAGTTAATCAGAAGTGAATCGAAAAGTGTCAGCAGAAACCACATTCCCTCTGTTCCATGTAATCTGTAACACTTTGTAATACATAGTAAATATACTCTATGGGAAACTCCACCAAGAGGGATTCTCCAGTCATTCATTTTCTGATGTAATTGAAAGCCACACACCCTTTTCTCTCCTGCCATTTATTAGTAATAATGTTAATATAATGACAAATTAATATTATAATAAATTAAATAATACAAGGATAAAGCACACATCATCTAATAATATCAGTACTGGATGAGACCCATAAACCCTGTTGGTTTATCACAAGGACTCTACTCAAGTCCACCAAAAAAAAAATAATACTTATGACCTTTTAGCAGTGACTAATTCCTATGCTCGGAGATACTCTTTTGTTGTTTTATCAGTAAGTCTAAGTAATTTAAGACAATGGACTGTGATTTAGTTAAAGTAATATCAGCTCATCAAATTTCATTTGATATATTTACTTTCACCCAACATGCAATTTTTGATTTTCCTCACCATCACATGAATCCTGTGTGAGACAGTGAGTCACCAATTGGTCAGGTTGTATCCTGTCCACATTTAGATGAGTCTCGGAATAACTTGTTTGTCTGCTGTTCCAGGGCTGGACCTCCCATCCCACCATTTGCTTTGGAGAAAATGAAGGGGTAAAGTTTTTTGACATTAAAAAACTTTATTATACCTATTCGTTTAAACTGAAGAAAATGCATCACAATTTGTGAATTTGTGTTTTTTTGTGTTTTTTTTTTTTTTTTTTTTTGCAGAAAATCTTGATCCCTTCTGTTAACAATCAAGACAAAGCGAGGATATTCACCTTCACTGTGACTAATGTTTCCCAGGACAATCCACATGGAAGATTTGAATGTGTCCAGCAAAAATGCACAAGGTAAACATCCAAATAAATAATGACCAACATGTTTACCCGTTAGTGAAAAAAAAAATTCATTCTAGGATGCCATTTGTTTGCCTACTTTACCTCTTGTATTTGAGATGTTTCATGTATGAGGATTCTGTCACCGTCTGATGGCTGTCTGGGCTCTCCCCTCAGAACTGCGGAAGAGCTGTCATGTCTCGGGGTGATTCAGAAGAAGATGACAGTCAAAGCCACTGATGACTCGTATGATAAAGCTATTCAAAGCATGGCTCAAGCTGAGGAGGAAACGCGCAGCAGAGGGGCCATTGTCATTAAACACGGGGGCCGGTATCAGGGTAAGGAACCAAGAGAAGAGACTTGCATGTTTGGTGTTACACAATAAGGAAGAAGACTGGCCTCAAGACAAGTTTGTCCTGTGCTGTACAAAATATATTTTCAGCCATTTTGTTGTGGTTGCCATAGCAATTTGTATAAGCAGTGATTGTCTTGGTGTTTGGTGCATGTTTCTTTTTACATGTATGCCACACACACAGACACTATTCGATCTTGTGCAGTATATTGTTCCGTAGTGAAATGTATGCATAAGCTTTATTTTGAAAGTAATGCAGTGACAAGGCATAGACACACAGGATAAAAACAATTATGTAACAGCTTTCCTCTAACCACCAAACCACTTCCCTTAAACAGATGTGTATGTTAGCCACCTTCATTTCTGCTCTGAAAAATATGTAGCTGCTGGTGCACACTCACTACTATATGATTTGTCAGGTTAGAAAAAGGGCAAAAATCTTTGTCTACTCACAGCAGACTCTTGCAGTCAAGGTTGCGGTTGTTGCCAGAATTAGACAGCAGCTTGAGACTGCACTTCTGTAAACAGAATGTGGACATAAAATTGGGTAGTTCCTTGTTTCTCATTCAACCAGAGGACAATTATGATCCTCTGCAGTTCTATGATCAGTTTTCTTCTATTGAGATGAAATACATTAATGAGACAGCACATGGTTACTCCATCTTATCTGACTCATGCTGTGTTTTTTGTTGAAAAACTGCTTTAAAATTTGCTGCTTTAGATTATAAAAAATCCTCTTTCCTTTTAGGCCGAAAGGTAACAGTGCGAACCCCAGCTCCCGCACTTGCCAGCCTGACCAAGCCCAAACAGCCACCCCATTCCCTCTTAAGCAACATGAAGAAGGGCGGTGGCAGGTCCACGCCAAAAAGCAGTGCTTGCACAATAAACTGTAAGAATAGTTCAGGTGAAGTGCACCTGAGGCCGCTAAGGGAGAGAGTAATGCACCTGCTTGCACTGAAACCCTACAAGAGACCTGAACTCATCCTGAGACTACAGAGAGATGGACTGAAGGCTACAGACAAAGATGAGCTAGACTCGGTTGTGACTGAGGTAATCCATCATCACTCCAAACCCTGGAAAATGACATTTATTTGGCAAACCTGTTTTAACTGTTCTTTTCTGTGTCATTGCACAGGTGGGCCAGCTCAACAACAGAGACAACGCTTTTATTCTAAAAGATAGTCTTTTCAAGGAGGTGCAGAAAGACTGGCCAGGGTACACCGCAGGGGACCAGCAGCTTCTTAAACGAATCCTTGTCAGGTAACAATAAACTATATGCACAAATTAGATAAGCCTTTTTGATCATATAGGACCAATAGAATTTTTAAATGACAGGCAGTCTGCCATTTTACCACTAGATGTTGCCAAAAATGACACACCGCACCTTACCATTCCACATTACTACATTCAAACCTGGCCTGGGGTTACATTCAGTAACATTTAATCACATGAGTGGAGATTCTGCTGCAACAGAAAAGAATTAAGTTAATTTTTTTTTTTTCTCTCAGGGGAACTTACGTAGTTGTACCAATGCTGTCATACAGCATGACATGTGCAGGTTCTTTCCTTTATCTTACGCACAACTTTAGTTTCAGCGTTTACCTGCAGCTGTGTTTTTCATAGTTCCATTTTGTTAAATGTAATTTAATATCATCAAACCTAATGTTTTACTTTGTTGTCCAGGAGACTTTTTCAGCCACAACAGAATCTCCTCTCAGTACCAGAGGCCCAGGTCAGTCCATTAAGAGATACACCCAACTCTTCGCCAGCACACTGTCCAAAACATTCCCTACCAGAAGAATACACAGATCCTCTGGCAAACAAAAAGCCCAGGATATCCCACATGTCGAGTAAATCAGTCAGTGAAATGTCAAAAGCAAGGCAATCTGAACAGAAAGCTCTCCTGGAGCCAACAAGGCCTGGTGAGCAAAAGAACCCACTAGAGCCCAGAAAGCTTTTTGAAACTGCCTGTCAGCCGCTCACAGAGGTGGCTAAAAGGCTGGAGCCAAGTCAAACCCAGGAAGAGCCTGAAGTCCCACCAAAATATCTTAAGCCCAACACTGATGGCCCTCCATCGCCGCTGATCGTGCCTGATCTGAAGAGACATAAAGCTGGCAGGAGGAAGAGCAAACATAAAAATAAAGAGAAGGTGAGCAGTACTGGGCAGTTTTATGTTGACACAATGACTTGAGTAACAGTTTCTTACTGTTCTTTAAAAAGGTTTACAGTTTGCTCTATAAATCAAAGTGACCTACCTACTGACTGTTCTTGTTGTTTTAAGGAGAAAGACGGAGACAAAGAGAGAAAAAAACAGGTAGAAGATGATGTTTCAGAAGACCCAAACCAAATTTCCATGGATTACACAGGTAAGGTCACTCTTTTAACATGCTACTTGTGGTGTCCATTTTAATTTGTCATTCAATTTATATATATTTTTTTCTCTTTCAGATACTTGTGAAAAATTGTTAGACTCTAACATACTACAAGCATATGACACAATGGACTATTTATCGTAAGTAAAAGTTTTAGGTCATCAAGTGTGTGTGCAGAAATGCTAGAAATGTACAACTATCGCAATAAAACGTGCATAATTATCTAATAAATGTCAAATAACTTCTCTGCTTAGGAAGTACACTACCATTTCCAGCTATGAGCAAAGACAGAGCTACAAGATAGACTTTAACAAGGAGTACAGTGAATACAGAGACTTGCATGGTCGCATCGACAGTGTGACGCAGCAGTTTATGGAACTAGACGGTCAGCTCAAAAAGCTTCATCGTGAGTCTCATAAATATAAGGTGAGAAATTAAAGGAATGCAGCATTGCTTTACATTAGCACTAACTGGTAACAATCCTAATATTGGAATACTCTTATCACACTGATACATTTTTTTATTTTTGCAGACTGTTAATAACCAAATTGTCCTGGAGTATCGCAAGATTAAAAAGGTGAGCACATATTTTTTAGTTATTTCTGAATACTGTGTACTATTGAATACAGAATGTAATAAAATATCTTTTTTGCTTCAGTCTAACCCTAACTACAGCCAGGACAAGATTCGCTGTGAATATCTACACAAAAAACTGGCTCATATCAAGAAGCTCATATCAGAGTATGACCAACAACAGTAGTATGGACCATTTACTACCAACTGAAGAGAGAAAGACGTCTGCTGTGACATTAACGACCACTGAGCTGGTTTTGTTCAACCCAGCTGGATGCGGTCTCATGCAAACTGCCTGAACAGCTCCAGCAGTCACTGGAGAGTGGCAGTTGTGTTGTATCATGAAAATGAGGTATTACAAGGTTGTGAATTGTTCAAGGTGAGGTGTTAAGCCTCAGATTTGCATTCCATATTACATCAAATAAGTGTTTGCTTTTGTGTGGGTCAGTGTTGCAATGTCAAGCTGGAAGCATGTGATACCTCCAAACAGTACTACATTCCCAAATTATGTTAAAAGCAAATTACAATGGTCTAGGTTTGCAAATGTTAAACTTGTAAAAACATTTGTCTTTACTTGAGTTCTGTGATACCTCAGTCTCTGTCAGTGTTCCTTCTAATTCAGCATTTATTTCCTCCATCATTGATCAGTGTTTTTCCAGTGACTGAAATGATATAATTTTAGAATTAATTCAAATCACTGAAAGTGAGTAAAAGTTGTTTTAACAACCCTTTTAAGTGTTATACTAGCAGTGTATTGAAAAAGGTTGTACAACACTGCCAGGTCGAAGGAATTAATGTTGCATGCACTTCAAAATAAAATAAAAAATCATCTTTTAACTGTACGAGTTTCAAATGACTTATTTAACCCTCATCCTACACATCACATATAATACTTTCACAGATGCTTTTATTCACTATTATTACACCTATATTAGTTATTAAGCCTTTGTAATATTTGGCGACAGCTTATTTTTAGTTGTGTTCTGACTTTATCTCGAGAAAAAGGTATGTATGTCCATTTAGGGCTTCCGTAATTTAACCCTGTAATAAATAATTTTAAAGCATAAAATAAATGCTATCATTGTACTTTGTGTATTTATTTGCAGGCGACATAGCAATTCTTTAATGTCATTGGCTGCGCTGTGATGTTAAAAAACCACACACGATTGGTCCGGGCCAAAAATAGAGGATCCGATTGGTCGACTCTCCTCGCTTTTGCCCGCCCATCTCAAGCTCTTCCTGTGCATGGGTTAGCTCACCGGCGTAGTAAACTGCTTGTAAACAATGGTGTGACTTTGACAATCAATTAAACTTAGCTTGCGCAAACATAGATTAAATAATATCGAAGCCAAATATGCTCATTTAAAAGTGAAACTGCGGTAAGTAGAGACCCATTGCCATCTAGCCTAAAAAATATGATGTACGGTGAACTCGTGCTTCTGTTATGCTCCGGTTAGTTGTAGTTTATTTCTTCCCTTGGACTCTAGTTCTTGACATACAGTATCATGTTTAGTCCTGTATTCAAGACAAGATGTGAATGTCTCGTAACCTAATCAGTGGAGTAATATTGTTTTGGTCCCAAATTAAGACAGTTTAGTTCTATATTGTGTGATTTAGTCCTATATTTGATCCTATCAATTAGAAAAAAGACGTTAAAAATTAGTTCGTAGTATGTTTTACAAAAAAAAACTAAAGATGTCACGTTAGTAGGATATTGGAAGTTATGGAGGGTGATCATTATGGGAGTGTATGAAACTTGAAAAGAGAAAATAGTGAATTGCAGATTACTGTCTAATGTAACAGACTGTATTTCTTTCCAACAGCCCTATGTCCAAACCAGACATGGCTAGGATTTTCCAAAGAGCGATACAACTGAGGACTCCTCTAATACATGTCACCAGCTCCACTTACAGACTGGCACCTTCAGACTCTCCCACTCCCATTGTCTCCTGCAGCTTGTACCCATCTGGAATCATCAGTCGAAAATTAACCACAGGGGGAGATCAATCTAAATCTGCACCCCCAGACAGACTGCCTTTCTCCAGAGTAACTAAAGAAGATTTGGCCTATTTCAGAAAGATCCTTCCACGCAGAACCATTACTGACCCTGACCTGTTGGAGTCAAACAATGTGGACTGGCTCAAATCGGTCAGAGGTAAACAGCGAGCATGAATCTAGCTGCGAAAAGAGCTGCTGGTATTGTCAAATGATTGTCAAATGTTTCTGTAGGCTTCAGTGAGGTTCTGCTGAGACCCCAAACTACAGCGGAAGTCTCACAAATTCTCAGGTAAACAACAAGTTTATGGTCAAACAGATGCTTATGTGCGCATTACTTTACATTTACACACTGTACTTGTAGTTACTGCAACAGCCGCAACCTAGCTATTAACCCTCAAGGAGGTAACACTGGTTTGGTTGGAGGGAGTGTGCCAGTTTATGACGAGATCATCCTTTCCACTTCTCTCATGAGCAAAGTCCTAGGTTTTGATGATGTCTCTGGTAAGTTTTAGTTGTGCCATTTAGTAATAATAAGCGGTCCTTTGTCACTTCTAGAAATACATTGACAGTGTTAGAATGATTTTTGTTATCTTTAGGCATTCTGACGTGCCAGGCAGGTTGTGTTTTGGAGAATCTGTCCCTCTATCTTGAAGAGAGGGACTACATCATGCCACTGGATCTGGGGGCAAAGGGCAGCTGCCATATTGGAGGGAATGTAGCGACTAATGCTGGTGGTCTCAGGCTGCTGCGGTATGGGTCCTTACGAGGCACAGTGCTGGGACTGGAAGTGGTGAGTTGACGGAGCAACATGAATACAAAGGTTCTTTTTATCGCTATAATCACACCCTTTTACAAATACTCTGATTGTAGTCATTGTGATCATATACTGTAGTGTATTCTGATTGTACTTGTGTCTGACCACAGGTTTTGGCAGACGGACAGGTTCTGGACTGCTTAGCCACTTTGCGAAAGGACAATACAGGATATGACCTTAAACAGCTCTTCATAGGGTCAGAGGGCACGCTGGGTGTCATCACAGCTGTCTCTATCCTATGTCCAAGGAAACCCAAGTCTGTCAACGTGGTTTTTCTGGGTAAAAAGCTTTTTTACTGTAGTTCAAAACTTTTAAAGTTTTCTTTAGCTCATCGTTTGTTTTCAGGCTGTGAGACCTTCGAGCAGCTGCTTAAGACGTTTCAGCTGTGTAGAGGAATGCTGGGAGAAATCCTGTCAGCCTTTGAATTCCTGGACAGTGAATGCATGAGACTGTTAAATACACACCTCAAACTCCCAAATCCCATATCAGGTACATAAACAGAGCCTACAAACAATATGACTAGTTTAAACCACACAAATGCATTAAGCGTTTTTCTATTCGGCAGACTGCCCATTCTACATTGTCATAGAAACTGCTGGGTCAGACTCAAATCATGATGGAGAGAAGCTCCATAATTTTTTGGACAAAGCCATGACTTTATCTCTGGTCACTGATGGAACAGTGGCAACAGAAGACTCGAAAATAAAGGTACAATTCTTGTTGTCTTAGACATGAGTAATAGTAATAATGTGTTTTGTAGATATGAATGAACTTTAGTCACTACTGGTCTTTCCTATCTGTAGGCTTTGTGGTCGATGCGTGAGCGCGTCACAGAGGCTCTGACTCATGATGGGTTTACGTACAAGTATGACATCTCCCTTCCAGTGGAGCGTATCTACCAGCTGGTTATGGACATGAGAGAGCACCTTGGGGATATGGCTAAGAGTGTAGTGGGATATGGTCATGTAGGTAAGAACATAAGATGGAAAAGTCTGTTCACAGATGAGCTGAAAGGTCCCTAGTTTTAAATGTAAGTTTGGAAAAAGATGTAGCAACATTAGTCAACCCAACAAGAATGTTTCTGAAACAGATGAATTGTTACATTTAAAGTTCAAATACAAATTGACCTCATGTTTTTAAAAATTCACACATTTACACACATTCTCAAATCAGACCAAAACATTTCCTGTAAGACTAGTGAAAACCACCTGTTTGACATTCAAACTACCAATGTGGTGAGCGCTTCTGCCTCACAGCAAGAGGGTTGTAAAAATACACATTTATTTAGTCTAATCAACATGTTTGAATGCAGTAAAATATGTTCTTGAGGCATCCACCCTGATTTAAACTTTGTAAAATAGTGTCTTTAATTTCTACTCAAAAACATTTGCCTTTTCAGGTGACGGGAACCTTCACCTCAACATCACATCTCCCACTAAGAACCCTGCTCTCCTGGCAGCCATTGAGCCCTTTGTGTACGAGTGGACAGCCAGGTGTCGCGGCAGCATCAGTGCTGAGCATGGACTGGGTCTGAAAAAGAGAAACTACATCTACTATAGTAAACCTCGGCAGGCGGTTGCTCTGATGGGTGATATCAAAACCATGCTGGATCCTAAAGGTATTCTCAACCCTTACAAGACTCTACCAGATGGCCTCAAATGAACCTGCGGCTGAGACTTTCCTCTGCACAAATAACATTTAATCATAAGGAGCACCCTTCTTTACAGCTGATTGGCATTTACTGAAGAACTACATCTTTATCAGTTTTTCTTGTGCATCATGGTCAATTTGTAACCACAAAACTGGTTAAGTATGGATTGTCTTAGTTATAGGTAATATTTGATCATATTTATGATGGCATCTAGAATTTAAGTTTAAAAGCTATAAAACAATATTTTGTTTTAACCCCAACCCTATGTTTATGAGAGATTGTAGATAGACAGGAAATATGGGACATAATTGTAGAGCCCTGATTTCAACATGAGTCTTGTCTGGGATTAACATAACGTGACTGAAAGATCTCAGCAGCCACCAACCACAGATCAGTCAGTTTTCCATGTTTGGAACAACCTACCAGCTGAATTCCATAGAGAACTGAAAGTATAGATGCTGTTGAAGACAAAGTGTGACCACCTCATTTGAATCAGATTTTTCTTTTGTTTGCTCACTTTGCATTTTGTAACACTAACTATATTTTTGAAAGCATTCTTACTCTATACAGTGTATTCTCCAAAACATTTAATAGTATATGTGACACATGCTCCATCAGGAATCTAAACTGAGGTGAGAGTGCAGTACATATTTTATTACATATACAAAAAGACAGCAATAATGTTTCTCCAAAACAAAACCATCATTTTGTGAACATTTGTAACCACACACACCTAACCTTATTAACTTAAAAACAATTAAAATGTTTCTTCCTGTAGATGTGATGTTTTCTTAATAATGCAGGCAACTTGTAAAGTGTAGTTAGAGATAAAGGCCTGTACCATCAGCTTTCCTTTGAGGATAGACTAATTCCTAGAGACAGGTGCTTCCTGGATCAACTGGATAAACTTGGAAGAATCTCCTATTTTTCAAAAGACTTAGAAGCACAGCAGAAACATTTTCTTCCATCCTTCATTATTACTTTGCAAATCCTTTTCCAAGCCCTAAGCAGTAGTGACAATATGGAGCCTGTAAGTAGTGTTATTTCCTATGTGTATACACTTTTACACCATTATAAAGCACATCTTTTACCCTCAGTAGTGTTGTACCAGTTGCATTTATTACATACTTACCCCAAGATTCAATGTTTAATCCTACTGGATTTTTTCCCTTTTGTAAGTGAACACATTTGTAACATTTTATTGTGGCAATACTTGGCATGTACAACTAAATATGTGAATTTATACATTTTTTTAGATTGTCTCTGAGCATAATGCGAGAGCATGCCAGCAACGCAGCCTCAGAACAAGAGCTGACTCTTAGTGTTAAGAAGGCAGAACCTAAGGCAGTCTTTGATAGGCGTTAAAGCGCTGTTCTTCACTCTCAGTAACGATTAAGGTCTGTGGCAGAACAATGTCAAGTGATTTATGTCCCAGAGCAAAAGCTGGCATGTTTAGGTGGAATAGATCCATATTTTTTTTAAGACAAAGATGGGGGCAATGTCAGTGGAAAGTAGTGATGAAGGCCTAAATGAGGATTAGGCTGACTTAAATGTAAACAGCACATTGTTGTGGTCCTCCTCGGTTCAGCTTTTCCACGTGATCAAACACTTTTGAGCTATCTCCGTCTCAGGACTCTTTGCCCTTTTCCAGTGAGCTATAGATCTTGTCCAGAGTTTTCTTGATGCGCAGTGCTGTCAGTCTGGCAGAGGGGTTCTGGTACCAGCACTCCTTCATCAGCTTCACTAGTGCGGAAAGAGTCTGAGAAACAACGCACTGGGTTAAACATAAACACTTGATGCATGTACATTTCCACATGAGGACTATTTTGTTTTAATGAGACAGGTTTAGGATTTACTTATTTGCATTTAACAGTAACCATGTCATGTTTCCCACAACATATTCACATGGCAACAAGACTACAATCTTTATTTAACTTATTAGAATGAAGTCACATTCATGGGAAATAAAAGAGTCAGTGGGCATTTCTTTGCACTGAGGAACAAAACGTGGGCCCATAATGTATGAGGGACCGTCATTTTTTTTTTTGCAGAAATGCAGTGAAAGGGAACCCCTGCTCTATTCAAAGACTTTAAAGAGTGTCACTACTCTAGTATATTTCTTCAATTTTATGAAAATTGAAGAAATCCTTTTGGCACTCCTACTGCAGCTCTTTAGGTATGCAATGCAGAAATGGAGTGCTAGAATCTTAAATTCAGACATGCTACAAAGTAGAATAATTATATCAAATTATATCAATTTTTGGGCCTTGTGACTTGATTTGGACGGCTGCCTCAAAGCAGACTTGCACTTCAATGGCTTGAACTGTCTAGGTTGCTCATTTTACTGTGAATGCAGCAACAACATTGCTTTGTATTGCTTGGGGTGGTGCTTCAGGCTGATAACATCTATGGTCTGAGCCGATCTATGAGGAAAGCAGAGTGATGCCATAAAAGGGCACAACGCATTACTTGTCACCATGCAGCAATGACAAGACAACACTGTCACTGAACACAGCAAAGTTCAGCAGTTCAACGTAAAACTCCCTTATTACCTTTATTCCTTTATTAAGGGTAAAGATAGACCACTGTGAACAAAAACAAAGAATCTCTAACCAGATCTGTCAAGTCTTAAAGTTAACTTAGACTTCAATTGAGGTTTTTAGGTGACTCTGAATTGCACTTTTTAGTGACTTGATTTGGACTCAACCCAGACCAGTCTTTGGTCAAATGGACCTAAATTAGAAAATTTGTGACTCGACTATGTTGCAAGAGAAAGTAAGTGTTTTGATTTTATTCATTGTCTAATGTCTATGTGGAGTGGATAAAGCAAAGAGCAGTAAGAAGAAAATACTCACAGGATCTGAGAACCAGCGGTTGGGGATGAAAGGCCTCTGCTGCTCCACACACACTACTTTTCTCATGTCCTCAAAGCTCGGGTCGTTTGGCACCTGATCGTAGAATGGAGGCTTGTAATCTTCAACAATTCCTACAAGAGGGATTTCAAAGGATAAACAGAACACAAAAAAGCAAAGAGATCTAAAAGAAGCTACAAACTCTATAAGAGACTAACCATTGCTGTATGTACGTCTTGCGATCTCCCAGAGGACCAGCCCGAATGCCCAGATGTCAACTCTCTTGTAGGCATCAAAGCAGTCTGTCTGAATGGTTTCGTCCAGGACCTCAGGCGCCATGTACCGCTTGGTGCCCACCTTTGGATTGTTGCCTACATCCAGCAAGTTGTCTGCTTGATAGTGGGTCACAGCCAAACCTGTAAAATATCAGTGTGGAAAACAGCCAAGTGAGACTACACAACAAAAAGACACTTCATTTTCCAATCTGGAGTTAAAAATATCCAAACTCATGATTGGTACATGACTAAACTAGATTTACTATAGTATTAAATCTAGGGTGGCAGTGGCTCAGTGGTACATGACTAAATGTAAATGTATTATCTTTATCCTGAAAATAATTTTCTAAATTCAAGCTGCTTTAAGACATTAACATTCTCTTTTAACAAGTATCCTATCCTTATATGTTGCCAACATTAGACAACTCTTCCCTTGTAAAAATCTTAAAATGCACAAAGATAATTAGGCTCAATATAAGTGTGACTTTTTTAAGACAGGTATTACAAATGTACCTAAAACATTAAAGTAAATAACTATGTATTATATTAAGAATACCATCCTGCACTGCAGTTTTGAATCACAACATTTTAAAACCAACACAAAATAATAAGGGTCCAATAATAGAAAGTTACAGACCCAGGTCTGCGATGCAGCAGCGGAGGTCCTTTGTGACCAAGATATTTTTGCTCTTCAGATCTCGGTGTGCTATGGCCGGTTTCCCCTCTGTGCCGAAGATCTCTGTGTGCAGGTGCACCAAACCGCTCGCTATTGATGCAGCCATCGCTAGGCCTTGCGATGTCTCCACGGCAACACGCTGCAAGTAGTCATAAAGAGAGCCGTTCTCATGGTAATGGGTGATGAGCCACAGCTGGGTGCTGGAGTTTCGAGAGGTCATATCTGATGCCATAAAGCCTGGGGAGAACAAGATGACAAAAGAAAAGATAGCTAAAGCAAATGAATTTGCTTTTGGGTAAAATACAAATGAGTAGAAGAAAAGCTCACCAAGGATGTTTTCATGTCGAAGCAGGACTGTGTTGTAGATCTCAGTCTCTCTGAACCAGGACTTTTCATCCCGAGAGGAGAAGATTTTCACAGCCACATTTTCCCCCTGCCACTGGCCTCGCCACACTTCTCCGTATCGTCCTTTACCTTAAAATAAAAGGTAAAGAAAACCAATATAAAAAATTTGCCAATCAGTAAAAATAAAGAAAAAAAGGATGCAATTAATATTAATTTCATTGTTCACTATAATGGATAAAAAAATAAATAAATACAAACACACCAACTGAAACAGCCCACACTACTTTTAGGACACCCCCAGTAAAGTTAGGTGCTTTACCCACCTACACATTCCACCAGACTGATCTGTCTGGCCACAGTTCTCTGGACAAGGAAGGGAAGGCCTGAACCGCTCCCTGAGGTGCACGAGTGGTCCAACAGGTCCTGCAGACGCAGAGATCAGTTTAGTTTAATTACATGGGGCTAATTTAGAGAGCAGCATGACAAGGCATTACATTCATTCAACACTAAATGAACTGTCATGGTACCTCCATAAAACTATGACACAAAATAGAAGTGTGTGGTATTGAACTGTACCATAACACCTGGTAAAAACTGGCCTTTTAAATCCTTTTGCAAATGCAGGTCCTATTTTCTCCTCACCGCTAAAGTGCTGTCCCCAACACTGGAGGTGATGAGGCCATCTATGGCTCCCTGCTCGGTGTCAAACTCCTGTAACCTCTGCAGACGGCCTTGGTGGAGCCTCCTGCAGGCCAGTACCGACACTACAGATAGTAGAACCAGAACCACCACAGGAGCCAGGACAAAGAGAGCCAGCGTTTCAACACGATAGGGAACTGGTTCACCTTCTGGAGCTGTAGGCATCAAGAGCATTAGGCAATTATAAATACTGGCAATACTGTGTTGGTTAAAATTTTGTCCCTGCTGTTTAGTACCTGATGGCAGCATAGACATCAGAGCGCTCCTGGTGGTGTTGCTGTTGCACATGTATTGAGAGCAGCAGAAAATGGCCTGTTTAAAGGCAGGGGTTCGGGAGCACTGCAGACTGGTTTGTTCATCATCCTTCAGGCATCCACGCTCAAACTGTACACCACTGCTCTCCACTTTGACTGAAGAGAAGCAGCGGGTGCCATGGCACTCGGTGGCCTCCTGGCATTTGTCACACACACACACCAACGGTCCATCTGAGAAGAGGTGACACCAGGTTACCATTGGGTCAGGCACAGTGAGAACACACACACAATTATACCAAGAATACTTAAAACACAATATCATTTGAGGACAAGAAAACTATGAAACAATAAAAAACGATATTACATTTATACTGCAGCCTCATAAACATGTCACACACATTTTAATCCCCTAAAATAAGAGGCTAACTATAGCTTCAAGACTGCAAGAAAGGCATTACAAAATAAACATGAAGCAGTTGTGGTAGAGCAGAGGACAATACCTGAGTCCTTAGCTGATATATGCAGGATCTGCATCAAGAGCAGCAGAAGGATGTGGACACTGCAGAGACCCATGTTTCAGTGCACTGAGAGAGAAAAGACAGCTCCAATGACTAAATGTACAAGATAATTACATTTCTGACAATTACCTGCATAAGCTCCAAAGAAAAAAAAAATAAAAGGTCTTTATTGTATTAGCACGGCTGCACGAGTTTCATCTACATAAACACATAAAGAGGTTAGTACGCACTTGTGTTAATTACAGGCAAATCTGGTACTTGTTCTTCTTTCTAACTATAATAGCTGTTATATGTTCCTAAATGACCCTAACGCTACATAAAGCCAGTTGACACCTTCAACTACAATGTCAAAGCCTGTTGTCTGAGATTTGTTTGCAGGATCTATCCGTGAGTAGCGTTTCCCCCACAGAGCTAACAGACCAGGGGTTGTTTGTGTGCTGTGGCTAGGCAGGCCGTTAACAAGCGCATCTATTGGCTGTCCACAGGCGCCTCTGAGGCGCCAGGCAGCCACAGGGCTGCCCGATGCTGTTAGCCATACATGCTAAGCTAGCTGACAGTACAAAGCGCCGTCACACAGCAGGACTTAAGCAGTTAAAGAGCTGCTATACAGACCCTGCACCTACCTGGCACACACGGTCTGTAGCTTCTACCTCATCCTGAGGTGTGTGGATATCGGCACATTACGGTGAAATAGTCACGTTTGTGATGGGAGCTGCCGAAAAGGACCAGCGCCCAGCCCTCCCACTGCCTGTGTTATCCCCTCAGCTCATGACGTCACCAAAACATTATCACCCAGATGCATTGTGGGGCAGACGAGTCCTCCAACAGGTCTGTACCATGGTCTGTACATGGATGTATTATCCATGGGTCTGTACCCTAAACATCCATGTGCCCAACTAAAGAATGTATTATTAAGTCTTAATAAATCAAGAAATTACTATAATATACATATATTATACTGTTGTAGTCTCAAATCTAAAAGTCTTAATTCTTAATTTTTCAGGTAGGTACCAAAATCTAACTACATAAAACAAATCAAATGAGATTCACTAGGCTATTAAGTGACTTTACAACAAGCAATATGTGCAAGCCTAAAAGGGCCTAATAGAGGCTTTTTTATTCTACAAAAAAAATCTGATAAGAAAAAGCATGTGAATGTCTCATTGATAAGATGATTAAGGTCTTCCATTTGTCAAAAAAGATGAATAAAACAATATTAGAATGGTCATTTGAAAAAACCTTATACTATATTTCAATATAATGACCCACTAAGAATGCAGACAAATGCTGGAAACTCACACAAGACATATTTGTATTTAAAAGAGGTGTTATTCTCCTTGTTTATGTCAAGAAAACCATTAAAATATAGTTTTAAGTCACTTAATGATGTAGATTTGAATTTAAGAAGTTACAATGCTGTTTTTAAAGTTAGTTACATTTTAAATGTCACAGATATTAGTCTTATGCCACATTTAATTGTAAGGATTTTTTATTTGATTGTTTCCTATGTGCCCATTGCTGTGAATCTCTGAGGATTGATTTTAGCTGACCCCTTGAAAAGAGCTTTTTTCATTAAAAGGTGCATCAAAACTAATGCCGCCCTTTATTTTTTACCTAACCACACTTTTCCTGTTTGTTGATTTAACTACACGATAAGACACATAAATGTTGACTTTATGTGTTTGCTTTTGTCTGCTAATAGAGAGAAAAGACAGAATTGTCCCATGGCTGTGAACACTAGCTGGTCCTGTCAGTTTCCTGTCTACCTGAGGCTAGTCTCCAGTGAGTTGGAGCGAGACCCAGACAGTATCTATTCTCCGCGAACACAGCCCCAGCACAGAGACACATTGTCCACCACTTTTTTAATTAAAGACCCCAGGGTTGACTCGGTGTGCCAGGTGACTTTAGCTGCTCCAAGCCTCTGCTGCTACCTCTCCACCGGGGATAAGTCTCAGCGGATAATTGGAGGGAAATACTATACGGCTATCTTGAGATTGAGGAAGGATTATCTGCTCAGTAGGAGGTGCCTGAAGAATAATGTAACGTTTGATTCTTTTTTTTCTCCACTCTGGTTTATAAGAGAAGGCAGAGTATTTTTTTTCCCCCTTCAAGAGTGATTGCCCCAAACCACTACCAGAGCCGACATGGCCCATCTAGAGATCACACTGCCTGTAACTCTTCTACTACTGACCCTTCTCTCCGTCAGATGCCTGTCAACTCAAAAGGGCACAGGTACAGAATATATGATTATTATATTTGACAATTTCTGTGGTTTATTGTGGTTGACTTTCTCTTTGTCTCAGTCTCCTGGTGTGTACTGTCTGACGCTGAGGAGCAGAAGTGCCTGGACCTGGCCAGTAATGCCACCGCCAGGAATATTAGAGGAAAACTAGAATGTGTGCGTGGCTCAAGCACCAGTGACTGTATGGACAAAATAAAGGTACCAGCAGAAACGGACATGCCATAACTTCACTTAAGTCAGATATTTGAGTATAAAAACATCTTGCTCCTCTACCCTGTTTAAAAGATGCATGCTGTATATTTTGCCCTTTCAAAGCCCTGAATAGTTTTAAATGGTGTTACAAAACTAGATGCAGATAGAGGTAAAGGTCCTTGTAGTCCTCTTATTTTTTTCCGAATTGGCTCACTTCTGACTTGCGTCCACCTAAAGTTGATGTATATGTTTTTATATTTTTATATTTATTTTCATATTTATTTTTATATTTTTATATTTTTATATTTTTATATTTATTTTTATATTTTTATTTTGCAGCTAAATATGAATCTGTTATTTGATGTAGCATGAATAATCAAGAAATATATTCATTCCAAAAGATAAGAAAGAAGCAAGACAATGCTGCAAAGAGGCTGCCTATTATTTTGTGTAACCGTACTTACTAAAACTATACTATGAAACTACTTACTAAATCAGAATGCATAAAATACCATATAAAATACCTTATGTATTTTGGTATGTTTGATAGACACATGCCTTATTTTACCATTAAATAACCATGTGGCTTGCCTATACCAGTCATTCCCAAACTGTGGTCCGCGGACCACTAGTGGTCCGTGAGGGTACTGCAGGTGGTCCGTGGAAATGCAAAATAAAATAATATTTTACCTTCATTTTACCAGGAAATTCCCATAAAAATTTTTAAAAGAATATGTAGGCCTATATTGATATAACATTTGCATTAAATTGTCAAGTTGACAATAAAAAGAGGGGGTGGGGGGGTTGTGGAGAGACCTGTTATTTTAATTTCCACATGTTTTCCGTTTTTTTTTTGCTCTCGTGTTTCTGAAAGATTTTGAAATGTTGACTATCCAAGTGTTCTTTTCCATTGCTATGGAAATAAGCCTGTTGTTCAAATTAACCTGATTATGCCCTCGGGCACATGAGTAAATAAATAAATGAAATATGTGGCAGCCGTTGTGTGCAGTAAACTTTCTTTTAACAAGCCTGTTGCACACTGATGTGATGACTAGTTATAGTAGTGCTAGTAAGCCTATTTAGAGGTGCGGATTAATTCAGGTAAGACTGTGTGTAGAAATTTTATTATGTGTGTTATGAGGTGGTCCGCAAAATTTTTTGATTACAAATAGTAGTCCACACACACAAAAAGTTTGAAAAACCCTGGCCTATACTTTTCATTATCCTCATAGTTTTGTATCTAAATACTGTATATATGATGTACAGTATATTTATTCCAAAAGATGGGAAAGAAGCACTGTGACAAAAAAGGTAGAACCAAAAGAAGCAAATTCTTTTGTACAATAATTTTAGTATTGTCTGCATTCCAGCATATTTATAACTTTATCCATTTAGTCATTCATTCACAAACTGTGCAGAAGTCAGGCCAGCACTAGAATATTTATTTTGCTTTAGCTTTGTTTTCTTACTAGCATTCACCATACATTTTGTCTCAATGTCTTTATTTAAATGCATTCAGAAACATAAAAATTAGTGTGGTCTTTATAAAGTATGGAAATGGGACAACAGTCTGTAGTATTCATGATGTAGAAAGACATTTGAAGAATAAGGAACCAAAATGGAAGGTCCAGACAACCCTAAAAAGGTTTCGGGGCTCTGTTTCTTCCACTGTGGTGTTTATATTTATGGTTATATTGTCTGAACTGTTGGGACCATGATCACTTCAGTCTATTTGTAAACTGTGCTCTGTGCAGAACGGGACGGCAGATGCAGCGTCCATGTTTGCAGATGACATCTATGCTGCCGGCCTCTGCCACGGCCTGGAGCTGTCTGCTGGAGAGTCCCACAATGGTGTGGGTAAGTTGTTAGCATTGAGTCTAAACTTTCTAAAGTAAAGCATGCAACCTGGACTAACCCCTTTGTCTGCATTTGTTCCCTCTTGTTGTCCAGATGGTATTAGTTACTATGTGGTGGCCCTGGCCCGACGCTCATCCTCAGACCTGTCTCTTCTAGAAATGCACGAACGCAGCTCCTGTCACCCCGGGATACGCACCACAGTGGGCTGGACGGTCCCTATCGGCTATCTGGTTAACACCTCTCAGATCAGTGTAGGGGAGCAGTGCAACTTTCCCAGAGGTGAGCCAGAGCGTGTCAGACAGAAAGAGATAGCTGCATGGTCAATGATGTGAAACCAAGAGGGAAAGGAATAGAGGATAGAAAGGAGAGTGTGCTTCTCTGAAAATGTGAAACAGGAGTGTGGGATATAGCAAGAAAAATGAGTGAAACACAATAACTATGTTAAATATTGAAATAATGATAAGACCTGAATATATACTGAACAAAAATTGAAATGCAACACTTCAGTTTTTGCCCCCATTTTTCATGAGCTGAACTACACCTAAGACTTTTTCTATGTACATAATAGGCTTATTTCTCTGAAATATTGTTCACAAATTTGTCCAGATCTGTCTTAGTGAGCACCTCATCCCTTGCCGAGATAATCTATCCAGCTCACAGGTGTGGCATATCAAGATTAGAGAGCATGATTATTGCACAGGTGTGCCTTAGGCTGGCCACACAGGCCACTCTAAAATGTGCAGTTTCACTCTATTGGGTCATTATCAGGTGTGATCACAATCTGTGAAGAAAACACCTCTCCAAATTGTTTAAATTCTGGTTTAGTATATGTTTATGTGTGTGTGAATGCTCATTAAATTGTAGTCAGAAGAGTTTGGGAAGTGGGAGGAGGCTAGCGTTTGACTGCTAAAGTACTTTATTTAGTGAAGCTGCATTAGTTCTGTAATGATATTGTTAGTATTGTGATATCACAATATCAGTGGTATCTCTGACTCTCTTTACTGGTGGAGAGACACTAATGTCAACACTGGCCCGAAACATTTTGTCCCAGGAATCTCTTTCATGACATTACAGCAAGGGACATAGTAAATGTTCCAAATTCTCAATAAGAAATATATAATAGATAATAATACAATATATATTTTATTGTGGTGTTATGATTGTGATGTTATTGCATTGTGAGATTGTAATATTGTTACATCCCTACTTTGCATCTGTTGCTATAGGCCTTAAATAGCACCGAACTTTGTGACAGTGCCTGTAAAAATTAAAACCAAGCTTTGAAGGTCTCTTTATATGCTCCTTTCTTGGTAATAATTTTTGTTTGTTTACATTTCAAATACGCATTACTTTTTAAATACACTACAACATGACTTTTAAGTTTATCTCAAGTTATTTTTGCTTAGACACAGAGTGTGGGAAAAACACAGGCCATTTACTACAAACAATAACCTGCTCTGCTTTAGTGGTTCCTTAGAAACTAGGTACTGCCCCTATGGCTGGGTTAAGTCAAATCCCTAAATGTTTCTAATAGGTCAAAAAAATCGAGAAACTATTCACAGTTACACTATCAATGATTCAATTCTTTCTTCAAAGTATAATCTTTCCTCTTGTGTGTGTTTGGCCAGCCGTGGGGAACTTCTTTGGTTACAGCTGTGTACCGGGTGTCAAAGACCCGCAGCATGATCCAAAAGGAAATAATCCTAAGAACCTTTGTGAGGCCTGCATCGGAGACGACAACGACAGACACATCTGTGCCAACAACCACAGAGAGAGGCACTATGGAGAGGCGGGGGCCCTCAGGTACACATTAAACTACACACACGGCCCTCACTCTCACTCACTCGCTCCATGACTTCTTATATCCAGTATATATAACAGCGTTCCTTCACATTCTGAAAAAAAAAGAAAATAGCTATAAATTTAAACACATTTCTATCGTATTTTTTCATTATAACTAGACATATTACACCTTTAAATTACTAGTGAGAAAAACCTAGATTGCACATTTATTTAGATTGCAGTAATTGCGCATATGATGCTACCACTTACTGCGTGTGGGCTTCATCTTCTTTGTTGCTGTGTATTGCAATAGATCTCAGCATATAAGCCTTTGGCACAGTAGTAATTGTATTTGAGATGGGAATAAAAGTGGCACAGAAGAGGGTTTAATAAAATGTGAAAGTGGAACAATGGGCTCAGAGGGAGCTTATTGACGGTCTCCCGAGTCCTGCTGATATAATACCACATTCTCAAACATCTTACACCCCCTTTATTCATGTTTATATTATTAAATGCCTCTGATTGATTTGTTATTTTTGCAGGTGTGTGGCTGAAAACCTTGGCGACGTGGCCTTTGTTAAACACACAACCGTTTTTGACAATCTGGATGGTGAGTGTTTTTCTTATTTGAAAAAGAATTATTTCCCCATGGAGCTTGCTAGTCCTAATTAGGACACAGGATGTCACTGTTGTACAATATTTCTCCATTAAGAGTCAAAGCGCATTTAGTCATTACTCTGCATGTATTTGAGTGTTTGCAATACACACAGGACTAGGGGTGGTTAAAAAATAAAATATCAGAGTGAAAATGAAGCAGACATGGAGGAACCCACAGACAGAATGAAATGCCCTGATTCCTTGTTTGCCGCATCTGCTACTGCTACGGGCTACATCCAAAATTAATGGTGATCATTACCGTAGTCACGCTACACAGAGCCCGGATGTACAGCAGAGAAGAGCAGTTACAAACACAGCAGCCGTCCAGCCAAGCGTGCTTTTTCATATGGTCGATAATGTCCAGAGTCACACCAATTAACAGAGTTCAAGACAACACTAGGCCCGAGGCAATGGCTTGGGGCTAGTCTACCTGCTTTCTATGATTCCTTGTATGCTTTTGCTCAAATTGTTCTCTCTTCCCTTTATAGTTTTTGGATATATTTATCATCAACATGTGTCAACTTGTGAAATGTCAGTTCAATGCCAGTATCTGTCTTATATGAGTCATTGGCTAACATCTTCCCCTGAGTGGTCTTTCATAGAAGATTGTGCCATTTGTTTGGTGGACCTTGGTATTGTAGGTTCTTGTGCTTCTGGGTTTTTGCAGTCCTGACATATTAAGTTAAAGTCAGTCTTTTAGGTATTTATTGGCACGCAAATTATTTATTATGAATACATTTTGGACAATTTAGGTTATTAAAGGTAATGGCTGCATAACAACAAATAAAAGACAGGTTTTAACATGTGTTGTGTTTCTGGTATTGCTTAAAAGTGGTAGTAGCTGTAGCATATGGCAGTGACACTTATTCCGCTACCACTTATTCCGCTATGGTAGCCCTGCAGGGACATGTTGTTTTTTTTGTTTTTGTTTTTAGAAGAAATCCTGTAGATATAGGTCAGATAACATGGTTGCTTTACAAATCCACAGTTCATAAGTATCCAAAATTCTGTGTTTGAATGGGAAAAGAGAATGTGCTTCTGCTCCACCAATGCTCAGTTTGTCCCCTCTGGGCAGCTCTACAGGAATGGATAGGCAAATGCATAGAATGTTTTTGGACATATATAATGAAAACGTATATGGATGATGTACAATGAAATGGTAATTGGTAAGGCTCTATGCACCATTGCATGCATTTTATTTTTCTGATAAAATAATAAGCTACCTAATTACCAATATTTACATATTTGTAATATGACTATTATTTACTAATATTGCTTGCAGTTAAATTGAGTGTGACACAAATGCTATAGAGCAATAGAGACATTATGGCATGCAGGTGCTAATATTGTAACAGCCGCTAAATTGTTCAGAAAAAGCTACCCATGATCTCTAAAAAATTGACATGTGCTCCTTGTGGACTTTTCAAAGTCAGATTTTTTGGTTAGGAGTACACTTGAGTTGTTTAAGGTGTTAGTAATAATGACTGTCCTCCCTGGCCAGGTAAGAACCAGGAGTCGTGGGCCCTAGACCTAGAGGCAGAGGACTTGAAGCTGCTGTGTCCTGATGGATCCGAGGCAGCTCCAGAAGAGTTTGATCAGTGTCACCTGGCAGCTGTTCCTGCTAACGCTGTGGTGGTTCGGTCGGACGACAAGTGCCGCGTGTGGAAGTTTCTGGAGCGCCTGCAGGTGGGACACTAATAGGCCTTTTCAAGCCTTTCCTAAATTAAATATAAATATAAGGAGGACTGGAATATGTATCCTAAAATTATTTCCAGAAATTGAGCAGTTTAACATAGAGTAGTTCCAAAAGAAAGACAGCTAATTATTTGCTGCAGAGAGAGTTTCTGGCTAGTGTTAGGGTTTCTTTTTTTTTGTTTGTTTTTTGTGCTCCATCTCATGCCCTTCTTTATCTGTTTACATTCTCTCTGTCATATCACTTAACAGTGTGGGGGGATGAATTATGCTTGATTCCCAAAAGAACGTTCCAACTTCCTTTGATTTCACAAAGCTCTCCTCGGCTAGTATGTTGAGGTTGTGGTCTGTGCTTGTAAAGCTACGCGTAAACCATCAAATACCACACAATATACAACCAAATACATCTTATTCATTACACTTTACAAAATTACAAAACAAAATACGTATACTAGCACACTAGATTCAATCATCTAAAAATGTATACAACTTTGTTTTGGCTTTATCCTGCACCTGACCTCACTGTACAACATTTCATTCCTGTATTTCATTTCATGACAGTTGGTAATGTACACTAAAAAGAGCTGAGAGCCCTTAATGGAAAAGGCTGATGGTCTAAATGTAGTTCTGTGCTACGAGATTTAACAGCTGGCAAGTTACTCAAAATCAATGTGATGAAACTGATTAGTAAAATTGGTGAAGCCCTCAAAAATAAACAAACTGTATTTTTTAGAATGTGACCATGACGCAAATGATTGGGCTTTTTATCCTTTATTTTCAGAGCTTGATTATATAATGGTCATACATATTTAATTGTGGATGATGATGCTTGGGCCCATTCAGTTACACAATAGGACAAATGTGAGAAAATCATAGCTGCCTCGTTTTTAAGCTTGGATCACTGTACACCCATGCATAAGTCACTATGTTTGTCACACGCTTCCTGTTCCTTGCAGAATGCATTCGGCAACTCCACAGAGGGCTTCCACATGTACAGCTCAGCGGCCTATGGAGAACCCGATGTGATGTTCAGTGACTCCACCCACCATCTGCAGAGGGTTCTGGGGAGCTACACCTCCTGGCTGGGCCCGACCTACTCCACTGTGCTGCAGGCCTTCGAGTGTGAGGGTAAGAGTGACTGTGCGCCTTTCTGTCCATTTGTAAATGAGTATTTCTGAATCAGCTTCAACAAATAGGTTCTTGTTGGCTGTGTGTGTGTGTCCACTGCAGCTGTTCTCATTGCCGTGCTCTCCCTCCAACAGGCTTCTGCTGATGGAACAGAAGGGACTTACCCAGTGCATCCGTCCGTCTCTGTCCTCCCATCCTGCCGTCCATCCCTGCCATCTGTGTGTTTTCAGCATCTCCCCATCTCCTCTTCTCATCTGTTTTTCTGCATCCGCCTCCCATTCTCTGTTACTATCCCTTCCTTCACTTGAACTGGTCCTTCTCTCAAAAGCTGGGGAGAAAGGTTAGAAAGATCAGTAATTTAGATTTAAAGCTGATGTGGGAGAAATAACTCTGATAACAATTATAGGCTGATATACAGTATGGCTCTGAGGACAAATTGAGGCAGTATCCACACTAATGCATTTTATTTTTAAATAAAAATTATGTTCAAATAGTTTCCTTTAACTTTTTAGAGATTATGACATTTGAATAAAGCTCAGAATTGTGTCACATGGCTTGGAATTAAAGGTGCAATAGGTAGAATTCTTACAAAAAATTGTAAACATTAAATAAAAAACTTTGATTAAATTGCGTTTGTTGACAAAATACAAAATTTTAGTTTAGGAGGCTAACATGTTGCTTCTGCAATTTAGAGTAGCAGAAAGCTGTTTTAGTCTTCAGTTTGTATCTTTTAAATTTATTTTCAAAAACTCTGAGTGGAAGTCCTCAGGCTGGTGCTAGGTCTTTTAAAAGCCCAGCCAATCTATAATATAAAAGTGTGTATAGAATTTACAAAGTGACAAAGAAATACTTTTACGTTTAACTGGTTGCCATGGAAATGGCATTATTTTCCTTGGGTAACGCTGGTAGTAAGTCTGCATTGGTTGTTAACTTGGTCTGTCTACATCACACCAACAGAGTTTTCAGACCCAAAAAGTGTCCTGCATTATTCTGCAGTTTTCCTAAAATGTTTTGGAAATAAAACCAACGCATTAGTTTGGACAAAACCTCAAATATTATGTGATGTGTTTTTGCAGAAAATAACTCTTATGTGCTGCTGGCACACTCCCTGCGGCCATTTCATTTAGTGGAAGCCAAAAATAGATTTGAAAAAGGTACCTTTTTTGCTACTGTTTTTTGGAGTTGCTGAAAAACAGCGGCAGTGCTAAAAACAAATTGCTTGTTAGCTACTTTCTGGTGGTGGAAGTCCATTTAACACTCAACTAAACCCCTTTAGAAAAAAAAACAACGAAAAAGATAGAAAGACAATTGTATGATATGATGAACCGTTAGGAGAGAACTGAAAAGAGGAGCAGAAAGATATCTCATTAAAACCATTATACAGATAAACTCTATAAATAACGTGTGCCCTCTAAAACTAAACAATCTTCCTCTGGTGAGAAATAGCATTGTGTTAAGTTTGCTGCATTCAGCTTCAGTAACAGCCCCGCCACCCTTCTCTTCTCTCCCACAGGGCCTGTCTCTGGCACTGAACAACTGGGTGCTATTAACTTTTAAGCTTAGAAGTCTCATTTTGCTGTGTGTGTGTGTGTGTGTGTGTGTGTGTGTGTGTGTGTGTGTGTGTGTGTGTGTGTGTGTGTGTGTGTGTGTGTGTGTGTGTGTGTGTGTGTGTGTGTGTGTGTGTGTGTGTGTGTGTGTGTGTGTGTGTGTGTGTGTGTGTGTGTGTGTGTGTGTGTGTGTGTGCAGTGTTTTCCCACAGCCATTATTGCCCTAATTGGCAGTCTGGCACATGATACGGTGTGTGTGGGAGTGTGTATGTGTATGTTACGTGACTATGTGTTGGAGAGCGCTGCTAGGATTCTAGTTTCCCATGACTTGTATAGCTCACCATTTTGGATCACTGCGTTCTCATGTCTGGTATGGCCAGATCAGTATATTGTTACAGCATACAAAAGGAGGTTTGTGACCTTTGCTAGGCTTTTGCAGTCCTGAACTACCAATATTTAACTCACCTGTTATATCCTGCATCCTTTTCCTAATTGTATTAAAAGAGTATTATACTACCTTTGATGTCATCTATTTTGAATTTACATTAGGTTAAATTGGGAAGGCAGAGGTGTTTCCAAATACTGCAAGGGCCCTGAGCAGGAGGCACCATTGGGCCCCCCACACTCTTAACTTGGGGCACAAAACGCACCTTTTATCTCAGATTTCTATAGATTGTCAAAATTGGGCACTGCAAGAAATAATAACCCACGTATTTTTTTATTTATTAAAAAAAAAAAGTAAAAGATAAAACAGTTAGCCCAAGGATAATGACAAAGTAGGTCACCATTTTATTACAAATCTAAGCAGAGGAAAGGTATTTTTTGTTTAACAGGCCTTGAATGCTTGAGTTGAATTTTTATTAAATTTTTGTTTTTTTTAATACTATGTTTAGAAACAGGATTTGGTTCCGTTTTGACGTTTTGGTTCCATTGGAAATTCAGATGGAGGGCAGGCCATGTAAATATAACAATGTTTTTTTTTTTTTTTTTTCCAAACACTTTCCATTACATTTCCATTTAGTCAATTAGCAGATGCTTTTATCCAAAGCGACTTACATTAAGTTTCTATTTACCAGTGTTAGAGTTGGAACACCACTGGGGGCAAGGTGGGTTAAGTGTCTTGCCCAAGCACACACCGACCACTCTACCACTGAGCCACTGCGCCACTGCGCCCCAGGAAAGGCAGCTGGCTTTAAAAAACATTGAGAGCTAACCACTAATGCTAGCAAAGATGCATAAGATGAATACATAAAACAACAGTCATTGTCAATCTCTTGGAACGAAGGTTGTGAAACCAACCACTAACAAATAAGTTGTATGCTTTCATATTATTTTAGGCTTTGTTTAGTGTAAAAGGATGGCTGGTGTACAAGATTGCTGCCTTGATAGCAGGTAAATTCTTCGTTCAGTCGTAAAAACCACTCTCAGAGTAACAGTTGTGTCCAACAGTAAAGAAGTGAAAATTTTCTGTTTGTAACATTCCATTGAAACACAACTAGTGTAATACAGGCTTTATTCTTTCTCTGTCATATCTGCTGTTTACTTCCTGCTCTCAGTCTGAATTTCTTGCGTAATCAGAATCCCCTGAATGCAATTAAAGCCTGTTGCTAAATAAAAAATCGAAAATCATCTGTAAAAAGCTATTTTGGGGGCTCCCTAATAGATTGGGGGCACTAGGTTGTTGCCCGGTTTGCCCAACCCATTGCTATGCCAATGTAAAAGTAATATTGAAAGTATGTTAAGCATTTAATATGTATTTACTTTGCAAATATGTTTTATAACTGTTCTCACCCGTGAACTGTATATTTTTCTTTGTCACTTCCTGCAAAGTATCTGCTATATTCTGGATGAAGTTCTCCCTATATAATGTTGGTTTATGAAGACCAGGCTGGATCAAGTGGGACTAACAAGAATTAATATTTTATCTTTTAATAAACTACGGTTATGCTGCAATTGCACTATTGGAGATGTTTTCATTGGAAGAGAATGGCGCACCTCATTACTGAAGGGTAATAGAGGCTTATGCAGTGTAATGTCATTGAGCTGTATTTGTTTTCGCTGCTCTCAAACAGTCTTCAGAGTCCTCACCGCATTAATATGTGGAGCAAGCAATTAAACGAACAATGACAAAATTATAATCCATTCTTTTTATTCTGATACAGTAGAATTCGGTCTTTCAAACCCACTTCTAATAATCCCAAATATCCCAAAACAGCGCCATGATACGTGTGTGCGAACGAATTATGCCTGATATTATCGCTTTTCCGATGTCTTATATTCCAGTCTCTTGATGCCTCCACACACACTCTAACACATTTATGCACACACACTCACAGTGCCGTGCTCTCTGGCTGGCATTTGAGAAGGAACTGAGAAATGGTAGAGCCGTGGAGGTAGACAAAGAGCTGTTCATGTTCACTCAGACTCACTCAGAAGAGACCATCTCACAGGTAAAGATCATTTCGGGATACAGACTCATAGGTGGTCCCAGGACAAGGAGACCTCTGCTTCCTCTGGCCCAGTTTTCCTTCAAGAAGAAATGGAGACACTCTGGAGACCACTTTACATAGGTCTCATGCTCATCTGGGAATCAAACAAAGTGTGCGTGTGCATGTGTTTGTGTGTGTGTGTGTGTGTGTGTGTGTGTGTGTGTGTGTGTGTGTGTGTGTGTGTGTGTGTGTGTGTGTGTGTGTGTGTGTGTGTGTGTGTGTGTGTGTGTGTGTGTGTGTGTGTGTGTGTGTGTGTGTGTGTCCTCAACCCTCATACCCAGCTGGCCAGCATTTGCTGAGTTCCAGCTCTGACTGGATGGGCCAGTTTATTGAACTCATAACGCAACACAGTGTTATGTAAGCCTCCATCCTTCTTCTCTCCAATGGGAGAAATTTGTCTTTGACAGTCACAAACCACATGTTACATTAAAACAAAACATCTGTATAAACACTATTGCATCTGCTCAGCTCTTAAACATATTTCACAGAAGTTTTTATAACAAGGAAGTAGGTTTGAAATCAAATGGGGCTCTATACCAATAGTTTTCCATATCATTTCTTTTTGATTGGTCTGATAAGCCTTATTCCACTCACTCTAATGTGCACTTTCTAAGTTTGAGATTATTATTATGAGAATTACATGTTGTCATAAATTGCTAAACCCATCTTACTAATAAAACATTCTAAGGTATAAAGGATTGAAAATGTAAAAGATGCAAGAGCGGACTTGTTTTATATCACTTTGGTAAACACTGACTGCTTTCTGACATGCACATGGATGTTGCAAATCTTCACATCTTTTACATAATAACAACCCACACCTATAGGTACTTATTTATAAGCCTGTATAAGTATATATTGGAGAACCCCAGGGAACCACCATAGGGCCCCCACTATTTCTTAAACCATCTCTGGCCGTAGAGTAATAATATAATTGTATGCCATGATACAAACTATTCAAATTTAAGCACTTTGAAAACAGCTTTTCGAGGGTTGTTCCTATCGTGCCAAATACTTAGGGCTGATTAGTTTTGGCTTGTAATTGATACTGACAGGTGCTTTCACACTGCTGCTGGTTAAGTGCTAAAGTGCATGTGTTTATGTGTCTGGCACGGTGACGACACTGACAAGAGACAATTGAGAGGAGGATGTGTGGTGGCTGACAGTGATGGAGGTGGGAGAGGGGGGAGACTGACAGGTGATCCATCAGGGGCAGACTCTCATTATTCAATTACTAGCCATCCTTAGCAGTCGCGATAACCCCAACACACATGCACACAGTGGAGGATCGTCTTCCACGGCTTTGGGTTAGTGCTGTGTGGGTGGTGGGCTGAGAAGGGTGGGCTGGGGTTTGGCACTGGCTCCTCACAGGCTTTTAGCGCAGCCGAGCCTTAAATCTCATTACTTCCTGCTGTCCTCCACTTCCCCTCCTCAGTTCTGCGTCGATCTCCCACCCTTGTTACACAGCATCTCGGGGCCCACAGCCTGCACAAACATGGATCTGGAGTCGGTGACACTTATGTAATTGCACACCGAGTCTTATGGGACAGCTATCAATTCGAAATATGTTTTGCGCGATTAGTTTGCGTGAAGGCTCGTGTGACCTTCATAATGACGCACAGTGAGGAGACACAACACAGACTCTGTTTTTCTCTAGGTAGTAGCTTCAACAATATTACAGTTCAGAGTGTTCTAATTATTCTGACTTCTCTTTTAATCAAAACACACATTCCTGTTCTTGCTTTTTCCAAGTCTCCTCAAACTAAACGCATCTTCACTTGGTCCTCCAACTTTCTGAATCTGTCCTATACCCACCTTCCCGTCTCCTCTATGGGGCAGTGGCTCTGTAATGTTGTTAGGACATGCTCTCATTAATAACCTACACTCTGCAGTCTGCCGCTGAAGCGTGAATCTCCCTCAGTTTGGGGACAAATAGAGGGTGTGTGTGGGTGGGTGTATTTACTTTGGACTCTAAATTACTCTGAGAAAAGTGAAGTTACAAAACCTGGTTAAAAACTAGGATGGTTAAATACATACATTACATTACTATAATGGTTGTAAATTAACACGTTATACCACCTCCATTGGATCCCCTAAATAAAACAGGAAGAGCATCTCTGCTTCTGCACTACATAGAATCATGAGGAGATTTTCTCCAACAATGCTTGCCTTGTTCTTGTGATTGCAAGCCATATGCCAAAAAGAAAGAATGCATCAACAATCTTTGTATCAGCAGCTGTTTCAGTAAATTTAAACCACTGCATTCTTTGTCTGTGTTGCAAGAATTAGCCAATCTTAGTCAAAACTGTTTTCAAACGTGTATAATGGGCTCAAAATGATGTTGAAAGCTCCATAGAACTCAGTGTAAGCATTGTTACTTCCTATTTCTCTAGCTGCCCAGAGCAGGCAAACTGAGCACTGCTGTAGAAGATACATATTATGTACTTCTATAGATGGACAGTGAGGTATGGAACAGATTCACCATAAAATAAACATCCCTCCTTTAAGTTGAAAAACAACCAAAGTATCCCTTTCTTCTTCTGTGCTTAGTTTATGGAAACCTAAACACATTAACCAAATTTCTTTCAAATGTTCTGTATATCTCATTGAAAAACAGAGCCTTTGGTGATTTGTTTTCTCTGGCCTGAAATGATTGGTGGAAATTGGGCTTATATTAAAAAGGCCTTTTGGGTTATGTGTTTTTTTTCTTATTTTTCTTATTGACATCTGGAGGCAAAACTGCATTTGCACTTCCCCAGCTCAGACCCCTCCTCTCAGGACCCACTGTATGTGGGCCCTGCAGGGACATGCTGCTCTCTGCGAACAAACGGTGGAAATACCACAACACTGTTTTTATCGATATAGTTAAAAAAATAAAACAGTAGAATTCCCATTTCCTCCAGCATTGCTCATTTTATCTGCTCAGGGTGTTTGTACAGAAACAGGACGTAATGGACCTTGTGGCTCTTTTGACTGAGCATTACATATCAAATTTTTACATGGGCTAGAACAAGACATACAACAAACAGTGCTATTTATAGAATATTATAGTATTGTAAACACATATATGGCTGATATGATCTATTGTTCTGCTTTATACAACACAATTTACACAGTGCACCTTTAAAGCAACTTTAATGCCACAGACACTGATAGGCTGGTGGTCCCATATGTTTTTTCAATGGGTGGGCAAATGAATGAGCATCAGATGTCCTTGAGCCTGACCCTATTCGGGAACCTTGCCTTTGGGCGTCCCATGGACCTCTGCTCATTACTGCTATAGGCGCTGCTGTCTGGTCACAGGTAAATTGCTTGTCTATGTGGCCACCTCTTTAAACAGGTCTTGTTAAAGAGACATCTCTGAGCAGTGCTTGTGAATCTGAATCTGTGTGAATCTCATCAGGTCGGTGGCAGTTAAACGCTCAGGTTAATGTAACAGCTGTGCATTGCTAATTAGTGGTAACAGTAAAGTTAACAGTGGTGAGAGAAAGGTGTGTGGAATGTTTTCTGTCTGGTTCTGTGCACCAACCGACAGGTGCTGGAACAGCGGGCTGGATACTGACGGATGTTGTTTAACGCAAACTGTCTCCCCTCACAGAAAGTCTGGGATAACGTATGGTACAATAACGGCATTCTAATGCCCACAGTAAACTCGGCGGAGAGGCAGAAACGCAGAGGAGGGAGGTAGTGGTGATTAAATGGTCTAGTGAGTCTACTGAGCATTTGAGAGCATTAAGAGCTGCCTGTTCACCAGAAATACACACAACATCTACTCTGCATGCATGCACCACTTACACTAGGCAGAGGTAGAATGAAAACCAGAAAAAGATTTAATGAAAAAGCTAATAGAACACATGACTAACTCAATGGAAAATGCATTGTCATTCAAACTGTCAGTATTGATCCAAGCTTTGTACAATTGTTTTGTTTTCATATCTCTAATGCTCTACTTCGGTGTGGAGTTTGCATGTTCTCCCTGTGTCTGCGTAGGTTTCCTCCGGGTTCTCAGGTTTCCCCTACCACTAAAGACATGTACAATAGTCCCCCCCCAAACACACATGGGGCCAGGACTCCCCTGCAAAAGAGATTTGTGATCTCAGTAGGACCATCCTGGTTAAATAAAGGTTAAATAAGTATTTTTATTATAGTCCGGCATTTTTACATCTATTGATGTTTGAATAGATGTTCATTAATGTGCACTGACATAAATAGCCTTTGCTTCTTTTGATCTATTTCTCCTGAGACTGCTCAGATAATTAAAAGAAATTTTGTCAAAATGGTTTGAAATATCTTGTGACTTTTGGAAACATTAACAACCGGATCAGTGAAGTTTAGACTCAATCCTTGACCTACAACAGGAGAGTTCAAGCAGATCTTCTCTCCTGAGTTGTTTCAATCAAGCCCAAACCCTGTTTTTTTCCACTATGGCAGATTTGTGGCGGTTTATTGCGTAGTAAACTTAAGAGAAATTCTTATTACTTCATTTACAGTTGGACTTTTTAAATGTTTGGTTAACTCAAATTCAAACTTGTCTGGAGCAACATCTTACAATGGAGTAGATTTATTTTAAATAATTTGTTGTATTACAAGAATGAAATTGTGTAACATTACAAGAAAGGTCATACATTTATAGTTATCCAGTTGACAATTAGAGCTTAGCCACTGAATAATAATAAACCTTTTACAGGAATGGTTCCATAGATTGTATTGGTAGTGGTATTTTGAGTGTAACCATACCAGGCACTTTTACTTTTTTAGAGCATGTGAACAGCTATGGTAGCCCTGCAGAAACATTCTATTGTCAATTATCAAACCCAGTGCAAAGGTCTGATGGTCCTGTATATTTTGCACAATGTACCTTTAAATCTCCATGTAGTATTTGTAGGTCAAGCCCTGGTTTGTAGTCATGTCTAGTGATATGTGTTGAACTGTGAGTTTAAGGAGAAATGGAAGGACACAGAGGAAGGCTGGGGGTGGAGGGGCTTGTTATCAGCGTTTAGTTTGAATCTGCAGCTAAAAGTCTTTTTCATTATTAGGATAATGCTTGTTATTACCTCTTCATTGTGCTGAATAAAATGATGGATGTGTTCCAATCAGGCCAGCATTAATACAATCAGTTCACATGCCGCTGATAATAACTCATGATTGTTGTGATTTGGTCCCAACACGACGACAGCTGGAGCTGCATTTAAAGACCATTAGTTACAGAGCGATGGAGCGAAAGCACAGCAAGGGAGCGCAGAGGCAGGAGGGGACATGACGGAGCAGGGATGGCACAATATAGACAAAATATTTGGACCATTAACGGTAAGTAGGAGTGGACCCATGGTGGCTGTGGCTAGAGTCGTTTGTGTGAGTGAGGGTCGGCTCCATTAGGCCTAGCTCCCATCCAAAGGTCATTAATCTTGCTGTTGTGAGATTTATGATGAGGCGTGACATACGACAGGCAACCTGCAACAAACACTGAGCACAAAGTGGTACTGTTATCAGCATCATTAGCTAGTAGATTCTGCATTCACAAACACAGGCCTTATTTCAAATAGTAACTACTGGTGTTATAAACATTAGTGTTGTAGTACTTGAGATTACGGCACTCGCAGAACATGTGGTTTTATGTGTTCTTATAAAGCAACAGCAGCGTGGTGTTAAACTGGTTTAGTGATGCTCTACAACTCTTAGAAGCACTCATTTCTACTGCATCTTGGACACAGAGGTCTAAAGATTTTAAATCAAGTTCAGCTAGAACCACAACTTGTTTATTAGTCCATCATTATTGTGATTGGAGGAAAACCTGTTTTATCATATTTTAATTTAAAAAAATAACAATAGTCCTTTTACATTTTTTACATTGTATTGTTGTACTTTGATTCTGTAGGCCAAAAGCCATTTCATTTAAACCATAAACTCTATAGAGTTAATGTGCATTTTTCACCTTTGTCTCTATCATTTTGTTTGAAAGTAAATGAATCAGCTCTGCTCTGTGCAAATGCAGCTCTTTCTCTGCTTTCTCCTATTGACAGATAAATAAAACTAGAAACAAACTTGTCTCAGCACAAACTTTTAGATGAGTCTCCCTAAATGCAGGGTGCTGCAACGCTTCGGAATAAAACTCAGCTAATTGTGACTTGAGCTTACAAGCCCCGGTTAACTTGTAATTGGCCAGTGTGAACATAAAGGGCCTAATTATCAAAATGCAACACAGTGAACTTTGAAACTATAGTTCACAACAAAGAGGCAGACCTTCCGGTGACTGTGTCCCCAAATAATCACCCCCAAATAGTTTTTCACAAATTGTAGTGGGCTTTGTTGGACTGCCAAGCCAATTTATCACATCTAACAGTCAGAGATGTGTGTGTGTTTGTGTGAGAAAATAACTCTGCTGGAACATCGCCCAAAAGAAGTGCACCCAAAACTTTGTTCCCTCTGCAGCCCTCCTCTCTGTTGGAGAAGACTTTCAGGAGTTTATTGTGCTAATAGGGAGTCTTCAGATATGATCTAGTTTTTCGACATACAACTAAATATGTATTTGTATTAAGTTGTTCCATTTTACTAAAATATGAGTGTTTATTATTGGCCAGCCACCGTTTTACTGCTGTTTTACTATCTCCCACAAAGTAGTATTATAGTGTTTACAATTGGACAACAGAATTTATTTCAAGTGGAAATGGCTGTAAAGGGAAGGGATTCACTTTGCTCTACCAGAAATAAGGCTTTGTAGCATCATCCCCAACAATTACTGCAAACAAACTATAAGCTCCCATCAATGATACACTTGAGCCTTGCCTAGTTGGGCTTCAGGTGGTCTATTAGCTCTGTGTAAGATCTTTACATCAGGCAGCAGAACACAACAAATTAAGTAAACAAACATAAAGGCGGTCTGTGCTGTCGAATGTGACCATGTTATTGCACAGATGCAGACACAGCCTCTGCATCTGTGCCACTTCCTAACTTGTTTGTTGATTGTTTTGTGCTCTTATCTGTAAAAAGGTTAATGGGAAAATGGTCCTTAGTGTGATGGACCCAACAGACTCCTCTGTATGTTGTTTACTGGACAAGTACAGTGTTCCAGTTTAATGGCCTCATATTGCAGCTCCACTTACCTGTGCATGTGAACGTACCGAGTGTGCTTCATGACAAAAATGGGGCAAAACCGAGTAGGATCTATCACACACAACTAGCATTAATATTAAATCATACCGCATCACAGAGGAGCAGATCAGTGTTGCTCTCACTCCAACTCACCCATGTCTATTACACTGTAAGTGGAGCACTGCTTATGAATATTACACACCTCTGTGTGTTAAAAGCTTCTGTCTGTGGGACATCGTTGGCATGCTGCCTCAGCTGCCACACCACTGTCTGCTGTGGAGCGTCAGCTTGTGCTGGTGTGAGTGGACGAGACACACAGAGGCAGCAGAGGAAGGCGTCTTGTCACTGTCCCACCCCTGCACAGCTGTGAGGTCCCAGGACGGCCCCCAGGAGACTAAAGCACAGAGGAGGCACACTAGAAGCATGTTCATGAATATCTTAATGCATGACATACATTTAAAAACATGGGATTATTAACGTCATAGGTTACCCCATAGACTATATATTTAGGGGAATAACATGAAACAAATAGACCTGAGCCGGAATTGAACTTGGGTCGCTTGACTATGTGACTATGTAGCATCTTTAACATGTTTGGGCTTACTCCCATGCTTTCAAAATGAACAATGACAGAATTAAAATCCATTTTATCAGTCTGAGTTGAGTGATAGTATTTTCTTACAGCTTCTATATACCATTGATTATTTTGTGGGTTACAAGATTATTACTATTGCTGTAGTGCCCACACAGCTGACCGTGATCCAAAGCACCTACTTGTTAGCCTTAAAGTAAGCTTTTGTACTAATGAGCTCTGGCCCGTCCTGACAGGTTCATTCAGCCTGTTCTTCTGTTCTTGTGGGCTGTAAGTGCCCCCCTCATGCTTGACTCCATCCTCCTCTGTGCTCCTCACCTCTCCTTGGCTCGTCTCCTCTGAGGCCTCTGAAGGCAGCTGGCTCTGCTCTATTAAACCCCTCATTCTCCTCCAGACCAGTTTAAATACACTGCTCTCTCCTTCAGAGCTCTGACCCTCGGCATGGGCTGCAGGTATTTATTAGTTTCTCAAGGCGGAGCATCCTTGAACCAGTACAACTTTGAATCAAAACTGAGCTGCTTATGCATACTGTATTAATGAAGGACACACCCTAAATAATAGCATTTATTGTTCACACCAGCACAAATAATTGACTACAATACACAAGTCATGAACTACTAAATGATGGCTGTGAGAGTCAAGATTAAGATGTGAACAGCTATGGTAGCCCTGCAGGGACATGCATGTATCTATTAAAAAAAAAAAGTAATTTCACACAAAAAAAAAAGAAAAATCAATCAATCACTCAATCAATTCAGTTCATAAACCCTAAACCTTTATGTAAGAATGTCTGCTTAAATAGAAACAAAGAGTGTGCTCAGTTTGTCTTCATCAGGCAGCTACAGAAACAAGAGATAAGTACTCCTTTCATTGGATAAAATTTTTCATTATTTTGTATAATTATATACTATTGAAAACACTGTGTTCTATTTTGTTCAATACACTACATTTCAAATAGCTGCACATACTTTCACATATCTCCTGTAATGCCCCATGCTAAATCATTTTTGTTTTGTACTTATTAACCAAAACACACAAAATACTTAAGCCTGATTCCATCGACCCATGTCACTAAGGTTGTTGGAAGCCATTAAGCAGCAGCGAAAGCCAAAGGCAGCCTTAAAACATCTGTTAAGTGCTACTCGCTAATAAGAGTTTCCCAGCAGGACGAGAGGCTAACAGGTGTGCACAAGTGGGATGGGGTTATTTGTTTTAAAACATAATCTTAGCTACACCACAATAAATAACTCCCTCTTGTTCCAAATCACCTGAAACAAAGGTAGAAGCAGTGGCGATTGAAAAGTAAAACAGAACACACAGCTTGGCCAAAGAGTGATATATTGCTATTAAACTGAGGGAGAAATAGTATTTTAGGAGAGGCATAAATCTCAGAGGTCTTTTATGGTTTCAGCACTTACACTGAACAGTTTAAAGATTAGAAGCCTCCTATAAATAAGCAGGCCGCCCTTTGAAGTTTGTGACCGGGACTCAGGAGCAGGGTACATTTAGGACGCGTCAGGTGGCATAAATTACGGGACCTAATTGACAGCGATTACTTCCTAATTAGTGTGCCGAGACAAAGGAAGCGCAACGAGGGTGAACCATTTCTGTCAGTTTTAACAGAACGCTGCTGTGTTAATCATCTGACACACAACCTACATAGGCACGTCAGACACTCAGCTGTTATTTTAATGAGAATGTATGTAAGACAGTGATGTGTTTTCATACGGAAAACTACTCTATTGATGTGACACATGTACAACTGTCAAGGAAAATTGTCTTTCAAGATGTCTTCCCAAAGACAGGCTGAGGCAAGTGTGTTTTAGCCAAGCTTCATCCAGACATCCATGTTGTTTTGTATAGTGACCATCCTTTTAGTTGAATAACTTCTTCTTCTTAACTATTGTGAAGCCAGGTCTATGTTTGTGTATTTCTATGTATATTTCAACTGTCCTGGACACATTCCTGCACGGCCTGTCCGTCCTGGGAGTGGATCCCTCCTTCTGTGGTTCTCCCTGGGGTTTCTCTTTTTTCCCGGCTGGGTGCTTTTGGAGTTTTTCCTTACCCTGATGGAGGGTCTAAGGACAGGGGATGTTGTCTAGTGCAGTCTGTGAAGCCCTTTTTTAGGCGACTGTTGTTGTGATATTGGGCTATACAAAAATAAATGTCTTGTCTTGTCTTTCTGTCCTTTTAATGACATCTAAAATTAATTCTCCAGACTATTGGCAGCTATTATCAAGACAGTAGCCTAATCCATTTTTTGGATTGGTGGAAAGTGAGTGAATGGTTAAACAGCAAAAAGTATATAATTATAATTTTAATTCCAATATTTGTCGTAGGCCTATTGGAAAACATTAGCGTATTTAAAGGAGTGCACGCAAATAGTGAGATTACTTTGTGAGCATTCGCTTGTTGCATAAAAACGAGGAGATAAGGCTTATGAGATGTACCGTATCTGTACAGTTGGGGGGGGCTAGAGAAAATGGTAGGGGTTAGGTTTGGACAGCATACTTTTCCATTGTCAAAGAAAAGGGTATCATCTTAAATGTTACTCAACACTGTAGTCTGCGCAACAGTAAAATACTCAGGTAAAAAGGAGAATGTTGTTCTTGTGATAAACATTTTTCAAGAAGGAATGCTAAATGTTGTATTTTTGTCAAATAAACTAGCATCTCATATAATCCTTCATGTAGCTAATGCTGCTATCTTAGCCTCTTTGGGAGTCAGCCTAGCCAAACCTTTGAGATGTGAAGTAGCTGTAGCTGTAGATGTAAGTTAGCTCCTCCATTTTTTTTTTTAGTGCTATCAGAGAATCAATTTGTATATTTTATTTCTTATATTTTCCTTGCTGCGGAACATGAGCGTTGTCTCCTCCAGGACTGCATGCAACGCACCCCGGGCCTCCACTCACTCTGTCAGTGTGTTAGCCCCCAACACAGAACACAGAAAACCCATACGATCAGGTGAAGAAGCGATGAAAGGGAGCGCCGTTAAACGCACCACGGGCCATTTGTTTTCCTTCTCCCTGTGCGCACATACACACTCACGCTGCTTATTATTACCACTCTCCTTGTGGAGCGTTGAGATGACCTTCTTCTGTCTGCCCCCCAGAGTGTGGGGCTGCTGGGCTGATCTAGCCAAAGGGCGCCCTGGGTCCTCCGAGGGCCATGATGGATGGACCGTGCTTAGGAATGGAGGAAAGTCTGCTGTGTGGGAGCTCCAGTATGTTGTGACCAGAGCTGTGTGTGTGTGTACGTAAAATAAAAAGTGCATTCAAGGAGAAAGGGCCCATGTCTGGCTCACAGCCACTCTTTGAAGTCAAACAGATGCGATAACCTTGACCTGGGACAAGAGCAAGTGTATGGGAGACCAAGAGTATTCTGTGTGGAACAGTGCGGATTGAATGGTTTGATTTGTATAACCGCGGAAGATGTCATGCACTTCCATTGTGTTGTGTGCTGTACAGTGGCTAGTGCATGTAAAATATTACATTTACATTTATTAATACAATAATAGTTGTATGATGTATGTATTTGCAAGCATTCAACATTTGAATTGACTAAAAAGTAAAAAAAATAAGAAGGCTAATCTTATTTTGTGGTATGAGCATTATGAGAGGCTGGAGGTTCTGCTGCAATAAACAGTAAAAGAAGATTATTATTTTGGGGTTTTCCAAGCTCTTTGGACTTCTCTGACAGTTGCACTAGTTTTCTACGTTGTAGGGAGTGGACTCACTTTAAAATGTTATGCTCAAGTTAAACAGAATGTAGACAGACATTTGGATATGTATTGTAACTGAATATTTATATAAAGTTAGCCACACAGAAAAGGCTATTATAAGAAAATACATAAACAAAAATATTTTCTAAAGAGGCACATACATAAAACAAGACCTGTTCAACAATAAGTGTGGGTAACACAAACAAAGGTTTGCTGTGGTCACTGTTGTTGCGGCTGGAAGACTATATTGTGTTAGATCTCTTTTACTTTTGTAAGGAGTCTGGGGGTATTTCTGTCCATTTCTTCTCTTTCTTAAATGGATGGTACAGCTACAGCTATGGCATGTTTATTGGATTAAAAAATAGTAATTTAACTTTACTTAGTAATTTGATCATAAAATGTAAAAAGAATAGGAATTGCATTCTCCCACACACTACACATGAGCCCAGGGCTAAAATTATTTTTGTCCCATTTCATTTCTTAGACCAGACCTCTTTCAATTCTTCACTAAAGATTTTTGGATTTTATTCTGGCATGAAAAAGAATAGGTTCTAGTAATGAAATAAAAGTATATTTTCAAAAGATACATGATCTATTCATTCATTTGTAACATCAACAAATGTTTTTTTTTATAAACAATTTTAGTTCGATACCAACCTAATGTAGCCATAGTTGTAAGTTTGTAAGTTTTGATCCATAGATGCAGTTGACACTGAAGGGCTGTATTTATGAGATCCATGTTTTTCTACTGCACATAGTCTATGCTAACTTTTACATGTAAGACTTTACAAAAAATAAAATCATAATTATAGACTCAAAAACTATGGTCCACTTTGTTTTAAAACTTAACTTAGTTTTAATTGTTATTTTATGCATTTGGTTGCAGTAAGCCAACGGGGCCCCATTAAGGGTTTTGCCCCCTGACCCTCCAGATTGATCCACCTCTGTATGGAAACAATCTCTAAAGGTGCATCCCATGATTTACCAGGTTTACCTTGTTTATTTTTTCTGGCAAATGTTCAGCTTCAAGGCACCTAATGAAAGGACTTGTTATAATTATTTCTCTTCCTATAGAGCATCACAAGAACAGCAACATCACCGCTTTAGAGACAGCCAGCTCCAGCTCACAGCCCTCTGTCCTCAAATATCACTAAAAGTGGAGGTAATTGGAAATTTACAGTTTGCACGAGTCAACTCGCTGTTATATGTTGGTGTGCGTGGTGAAAGCCTGTGACAACAGGACTGCCCGAATGAGTCGGCTGCCGTTATACCATGTCTCTCACCAGACCGTACGGAGAAGAGCGGAGCAAAGCGGCTAAAAAGAAAGCCTTGTGCGCAAATGTCGACCTATGTTCTGCAGTGTGTGGACATCTGGATAAGGATGTCTGCCATAAGGAATAACTGTGTAGTCTGGTTTATTATAACTGATGTGGCCTAATGTGTGTTTGTGGGGTTTATTGCGCGCATACGTAATGTGCTTTGGATTACAGCAACGTCAGTGACTGTAGCACTCTAACTTTATAAATTTTATTTAAGGACAAATACACTATAACTTGATATTTACACCTGCCCCAGGACGAGGCCAGGGTAATCAGCAGATGCTCGGCTCTATGAATGAACGCACTGCTGGCCATAGAAAAAGCACCCAGAGAGCGATATATGGTTAATCTCCAAGTTGTTATGTCAAATCAATTGGATTTGTAAGCATTTCCCTCCAAACATGCTGCATATATTAACAAATATACAGATCAAGCTATAGATGTTTTGGTAAAATGTGCCTTCTGGGCATCAGCCTAAAGGGGCAGGGGCTCAAGCCCCCATAGCCCCCTTCCCCCCCATGCACGTGCATGACTGTAAATGTCTCTCCAGACGTGACACTGGGGTCCCTGGAGGATCAGGTACAGGTGTGAAAGTATTGTTCGTACAACCAGGGCACGCGGATCTCAGTGGATGTGTGAAAGTGGCCTTCTGAGGACGTACCCGCTCAAATAATTAAGGCAAAAATAGGCATTTTTTTAAATTAAACAACAAATTATTTGATGAATCGTTTCAGCCCTAGTAGACAGCAAATGCAAAGTAATTGTAAATAATTCACAATGGTAAGGCCAAAAAATACAGTACAGACTTGAATAGTTCCACACTGTTGGAACCAAAAGCCAAGGAGTGACCAAAGTAATATTGTATGGTTGGCCTCTTCGGGACACTTCAAACCTTTTGATCCTACTACTCCAGTGGAAATGAAGTGTATGTGTGTGTGTCTGTATATGTGTGTTTTAAAGGCCAGAGGATATTCTAACCTTGGCAGTGACTGGCTTGGACTGCAGCCAGCCTCATCTGCACTATACTCCTGGAGCCTCGTCCATCCTTCACCGGAGACCGTGGCATATTTCACTTTATGCCCTGATGATATTTTTGACAAATCTCCACCATTCCAGTCCAAACAGCTCAGTGAACATCACGAACACCTGCCTGGAGCCAGCACTGCCCTCCCGCACCTGTTGATGGCACTATTGATCTTCTGTGCAGCTCCCTGCTATCTCCAGTCATCAGCAGTCAGATAGTGGCAATAACAAGCAAACCACCACACAGTCCCCTCATACCGAGACCCCATCCACCCCCCCCTCCCACCCCCGGAGCGCTGATGGATGTGCGTGCCTGCAAAACTACTTATGAAACACTTAACAATAATAATGCTGTTATTCCTCATCCGACAAAAAAAAAAAGCCACGGCCCCCGTTTAGTCTCTTCAGCTGGAGGAGGAGGTAAATGACAAAAACATACACTTGTCACACAGTGTCATATAACTGATATAAATGTTGGAAACATGCAAAACCACGCTGCTAACCCTATTCTAATGGGAGCTGGGAGGGCCGCTGATGTCATGTAAACACTGGCTGATTTGAGTGATGTGATATGTGTGGCATTAAAGAATAGCTCAGATGGAGAAAAACTGAGCAGGCAACAGCTGAAGGCCAAATAACAGAATTGTCATCTTTTATTGTAATCTAGCCCAAGTCATGTTGTTATTTTACATCTGGGCTAAAAATTAATCAAAATGCACATGATAAAATGAAGGTTGTCCGCAGATATTTACCAATACTTCTTCACTGGTATTGGAGACTCCAGCGATGTTTCACACAGTGTCCCATACATTGATGAGACCTCAGTGCTGTGTACAGACATCCATAGCGGTCTGCCATAGTCTTAATTTCCTCCAACATAATCTTAATAGATTATACAGGTAAAGTCTATCAGTATTAGTCTGTTGCACTAACTTGGGCTTGTGTTTTCTAACTGCTCTGTGAATAACTTGGCTGTTCAGTAGCAGCTGTGAGAGGGGTATGAGTGTGAGGGGACGGCTTCTTTTACAAGTAATGCGTTAGTGGTCGTTCAGAAGTAAGGCCGAAAAAGTTGGAAAGTTCTTTGTAAATGCAACAGCTCCCCATAAAATGAGTCTCATCTTTTACTTTTACTTTTAGAGCAACAAGCGATGGATACAAGAAGACAGAAAGGTCGACAACCGCTGGAGAAAGTTTAGCAAAGTCACTAAACTATTTTTTTTAGTCTATCTACACGGCTGAAAGTGAAGTCCTACTTTAAATTAAATGAGGATGGGGTTTCTACCGTAGATTTTTCAACGGCAATCTAGTGTTCAACATAAAGCACCACTACACACATCTTTAGTGAAAAAAAAAAAATACTCTTTCAAAACAATCACTGATAAAAGACCTGAAAAACCAACATTGCACTGAAATCTGTCAGTGGGTCTTAAATAGAACATAACTGTACTTAGTTTTGGTAATTTGAAGTACTGTGACGTAGCTGGCTGTTAGCGGTTGGAGCAGTGAGAAGTAGCAGTGAAATAGCAAGCTGAGGCAAAATGGCGTGGTCCACAACTTTTAATTTTTAATTATTCATATTTACAAAAATAAAGTGCACTATGCCATGGAGGCAGCAGAGCTGTGGCTTCTCCAGCAGCAGATCAGTAAAAAGATCATACTTGATTGACAAAGGCCCCTTAAATACCTTCTACCTCAATTGTCTCCTACCACTAAAACCCCAAAGGAATATACTCTTATGCCTTCTTTGTGGCTTCTTTAAAACTACCATAAACATAACCCATAACCATAAATTACACAAACCCAAATATGTATATAAAACACACACACACAACACATAACACATATTGCCCCATATATTGCACCTAATTAGTTTTGGTTTTAATGACTATTCTTTTTCTAGGGCCGAGCATAAACCAATCAAAGCGTTCCGCGTCAACTGGACCCCACAACAGAAAGACATCAATAGATACCCTCCATAACCAAATTGTGTGCAATTATTTCCGTACTGTATATGTGCAAATTACTGTTTTAAAGTGCTGTGTGCTTCTAAAGTGCAAACATTCTAAAGTGCTACAGTGAAGTGTTAAAGTGCTGTCCCAGGTAACAAACTGGCTGTTTGTTACAAGTACTCATTCTAAAAATGTGATGCTGAGATATACATAGCCAAAACTATGTTTTCCCAAATGCCAATTCTTGCCATTTAGCCCGTTTTTTTGCGTGTCTCAAACACTTCAGTTGAAATGAGCTGATCCTATTATTGTCAGTGATGCTCCACCGCAGAGAAACAGAAGAAAGTTTTGTCTGTAATTATTATCTCCATCCATCTTGGTTCTGTGCAAGTTTGCATTATTAATATCTCCCCATTACAGGCTTCTGGTGGTAATCAGCCGAGTTGTGCCGCAGAGAACAGATTCAGTTGGACAAATATTGTGCGTGTCACTGTGGCGTGGTTTGCAGATTGATTAATAAAAAATGGAAGCAGAGCCGTAGAGCCGGGCTTTCTTTTCAAACAGGCAATTTTCCTCTTGCCTCAACCTTTACCCTGACCCAAGCTCTAACCTCTATCCGGTCCAATCCCAGGGACAAAGAACACATATTTCACATGTTCAATCATTGTCCCTGACATTATGGCCATTGCCTGTGCTGTCAGCCGTGACTATATACTAGCTCACCCTCCTGCAGAAACACCGGCTCCTCACACAGCCTCCCACGGCGATAGATACCCGAAACACAAGTACAGCTGCCCTGTGATCATTCCAGCAGCCATCCTACCTAACAGCTCTGAGCTTTATG